>DWKA01000295.1:0-18460 GCA_018249155.1 Panoquina ocola ocola
CCGTCCCGCTTGCCGGTCGGCTAATGACTGTCACGCCATCTTGCGGCACGTGCGCTCGAGACTAACTTTATACACTATACACTACAACTACCTCATACCAACACAAATTGGGTACAATTCAGTATTTCAATAGATACCAATTTAAAAATCTTGTATTTTCAAATAATTAAGGCAATAATAAATATATAATGTAGGATATCTGGATCAATGTTATCAGTTTGCAGGGTTGATGCAACATAAGGTTATGAACGCCTAGTAACATTTAAAATCATTTATCTCTAAAACTTCCACGTATTATTTTGTTAGGTACTCATATTAGCCCTTCGAAGTTGAATGACTGAAGTGAATCCATTACTTTCCCCTTAATTAAATGGACAAGACAATCTCCGTAACTTCCATTCATTTCATTCTACGAGTTCATTGTTACGAATAGTTATACCGAAACACTCGACGTACGTAGCCCAAGGGAGCAATATCTAACAAGTAATTATACGAAACTTAAACTGGCAAGTTCACAGCAGTTTATAGGTCACTCGCAAGTACCTACTGGTATCTAGACAATGCTTCGTTCCACGAAACAATAGGTGGTCGACGGTTGTGCGTGCACGAGCAATATTTGTGCATGCGTCATCATGCTACATTCTCCAAATAGAATGGAAATCATAATAAAAGGTAACTTAACAATTCTGGTAAGTAAAATCTCTTTAGCACAAAAATTGCACAACGAGTCCAATAGTTCCGTATGCTAAAAACCCCGTACTTAAGGAAAACGAAGTACAAATAATTATTTAAATGCCTTACATAGAACAAATATACATAAAGTATCTCATTAGTCTTTTAACACTCTTCACATTAGGTAACATTTGATATTTTGACTTAAGATACCTTAGAATTGTATCGTATGTTGTATGTTTTCCCTAAAATCCTTCGATCAACAATCTCAAGGCTAAAATCATTAGTAATCTAGCTAACTGTAAACGTCCGCGATCGCGTACCTAATAGTGAATTTCCACTATTTTCGACTGGTGTCCACTGCGCTTTGTTACTTTAATATTGTTGTGTAAGTCTCATACAATGTAAAGTATTATCTCCAACACAAATTGAGCAATTAGGGACCATCATCAATCATTTAGCTGTAACTGAGAGCTAGTGGGTAGTTCGAGCAGCTCATTAAGCGACATTCCTAGTTGTCGTGTAGGTGTAACGTTATGCAATTTAACACAACGTTAAGTGCACGAATAACAGTTGGAATTTAATTAACATGAAAATACAGCCCAATGATTCAAAATCAACCTCCTTTCTACGAGAGGACAAATCAGATTCAGCGAAAACGTATCTAATACATTAGAATATTTGTATACAACATTAGGTACGTATGGGAAGACATACAATATCCGAAGGGGGAAAGGGGGAGGTTGTCTACTACTTACTAACTTGCCAGACATTATGAATAAGTAAATGAAATATTGGGAACGGCCGGCAGTGACCTTGTACCCTTCAAGTATTATGATGTATTATGATGGGCCTTTAGTCCATGATTATACATAATTATACGATCTAGAAGCTGGAGACTAAATATCTTGTATCTCTTACAAATAGCAAATCAGTGCTTTTAGCCAAGAATCATTTGAATTCCTAAGTGATACCACGTTGTCTTTATGCGTGTTATCAGGTTAATTACAAAACATACATTATTGTTACGATAACGTCACTAGGAACATCATCATCATCAACTTTGTCGTCCTTGGACAGGAACGAGTCGAAGACGTATCTAGGTGATACTGATCTCCATGGGCAACGCTAAAACCACACGTCGCCTTCGTGCGTATTATCAGGTTAATTAAAAAAACATACATTATTGTTACGATTACATCATTAGGAACATCATCATTATCATCATCATCAACTTTGTCGTCCTTGGCCAACAACGAGTCGATGACGTATCTAGGTGACATTCCACAGGCGACTGTAACCACACACCTTCAGAGACTGCGCTCATTTGCCGACTATTCTTACAAAAAAATGTATTCAACCACAACACAGAAGTTTGTAAGACGAAGGTGAGCCGAGTTGATTGCGGCTTGTTTGTCCGCGGCCGCGAAACGCTAATCCCTCGCCGCACCCTCGTGGCCGACTTAAAAGTCATTAACAACTTCGAAGAGCATCTTGGAGACCTGCAGTAGTTTAATTACCAACATTGTAGTTATACGCTTAAGATTCAAAGTTTAATCACATTTAATAAACATTGAAGTGTTCCCGACCAGGATAGCTTTCAGTTTGTGTTACTACAAGTAATTTTTTTACCGAATTTTGGCCTAAAATCATCTTCCATCGCTGCTCATATGCAACTGCACTATTAGTTTAGGCACACTAAA
Organism: Panoquina ocola ocola; assembly: GCA_018249155.1. Classification (NCBI taxonomy): domain Eukaryota; kingdom Metazoa; phylum Arthropoda; class Insecta; order Lepidoptera; family Hesperiidae; genus Panoquina; species Panoquina ocola. Next base: position 2,376 of record DWKA01000295.1, read on the forward strand.
GTTCTTTTAATGACCCGTATGTCTGTGTACAACTGCAAAGAGTACAATTTGATCCGATCAAATTTCTAACTGCACAAATGAATGGAGAGAATGGCCGAGACTATGCACGGTAGCGACAGGACATAACTAGCAAATTCCAATCCAATGCACAGCAAACCCACTCCGGGGTACCGCAATCAAATAACTTTGTAAGGAAATAGTACCTACACAAATATTTATTAGCTCGTGTGAGAAACAGTGGTCAGTGAGAAGGCGTCTCAAGACGCAATATTGATACAATAAGTATCTACTGTTACAATAATTTTGTTCAGAGGTTAAGAAATAACGTTACATGTTAAGATCGTCTTACTACTGAAATTGTATAAAAATGAGCAGAAGAAACACGCTATGCCTAATGTAGAAATGTATAAAGAGGCGCCACACAGCCTTTGATTAGAAATTGGACAAAAAAGCACCACGCCTTTTCCATCGAAACGGAGCCGCTATTCCGGCTTCAGACGAGACGCCTAGCAGTCGTAACCCGAACTGATCGACCTCCATTCTGACGTCACAACACTGTAATACAATCGGGGTCGTACACAGTATCGGCTGTCTGCTGAGAGGGTGTCAAAACAAGTTACGAAACGCCTAGCCCACGCGATCAGCACAATCCAATTACGTAACGCCTTTGCTCAGCTGTAATAACAATATCGTTAAGACATTATCCAGTTAGAGGCACGCAATGCTTTGTTTCCAGTACACGTAAGCAAAGTATCCGTTTTAGTGCCTGACACGACAGTACCGATAATCATCGGTACAGTTTTTATATTATCTACATTTCCAATGTTGGCGCAGTGGTGGTAAATTCCTCTATTCAACTTAATGATTTGTGCAATCTTGATAAAGAAGTGATCTTGTTTGGTCTCCTAGTATACCTTTTAATATTATAGTCTTCTCATACAAAGCCAATCGTAACTGCAACACATGCGATTTTACGGAGCAGGTATAATACGAAACATTTGTTCGAGCATTACCTAATGATTGTCACCTCACCGATTATTTTTCGAATAACAAATGACACGAAACAATTCAGCCACGGTACAAATTCCTAGGGCCGTAATAGCGCATCATTTTGCCTCGCGTCCAAAAACAACAGCCAATAAACCATTAGTACGTATGCAAACGACCGCTCGTGCTCCGCTGGATCGCGATCGGTTCCATCTGTTGTGGGGATAAAAACAAACAGATATAAACAAACGGTCGCGTATCACACCACTCTCATGTTTGAACAGCCCTCCATTGAAACCTCTAAGCCTTTCAAAGTGTCTCTCCGGTAGCACTGTACGTGTCAGCCTTTTTATAATATTTTATCGTACCTACAGCTTTCGAAATTTCCTTTTTTATCGTATTTCAAATGTCAGACAATACTGTCATAAGGTTACAATTCCTACTTGTTTGATAGAAAATAAAGCATAACATCTATCTTCACCTAAAAAACAAACTGTATCAACGCCAAAATGGATAAGTATTTTTTGACAATCTTATGTAAGAATCTCGTTTAAACCACAAGTTCATCACATTTAACGCCTTGATTCTTCAAAGGAAACGTAAATTCTGCCATTCAACATTTACCTGGCAAGGATATCCCAGATGTGAGGGTTATAAAAATTGATCGTGACGAAGCTGAAGCCTTGGATTTAATAAAACACATTCCGTTTTTTGTGTTTTAAACACTTTATCCATAAGACGATGACGTAAAAGATGAAGTATGGAGTGAAGAGAAAATATTAACAGACGCAATACCATCCATTCACAAATGTGACACATTTTTGGCGCACATCCATAGAAAGCAGGATAGACGCTTTATTGACGACAGGTGTCCGCGACCTTAATCTCTGTAGACCTCTCACGTTTCTTTCCAAACTTCAAAATGTATTTCAAGGCGAAGCGAACCATACAATGTTGCCTGGAAGATCGTTCGGTTGCCAAACTTCGCTGATAAACCTTTAAAAAATGCCAACAAAGTTTCCAGACGGGACTCACTATTTCATTTAAAGGCGTTGTTTCACGCCAACGTTCCGCAATAGAGCGCCGCATTATGTATTTGAGACAGGTTCGGAGTTCGGGGCGCATCGCGGTTGCCTGTATTTCTGTGTTCCATTCAGTGAATGCAAAATGCAGTCGAATTACTATGTGCGGGGAGCGCTTTTCTTCAACAACGGCACATTCGTCGTACATGTATCGCATATTTTAGAAGATGTTACTGAAAATTTAACGTCTAGCAGATACGTTATAGCACCTATACATATTATCCAATGGGTTAGGGCATTATTTTTTCTATTGCCTTATTCATCTCTTATCGAGGGCTTAAAAAAATTTTTCTGGATCATCACAATGATTTTACATCTATACATCACTAAACATATTATTTTCATTCGTCTAATCTTAACAGGTGCCACAGGTGGTTCACCCCGAGAGCCACTCCATCCGCGATCGAATAGCGACTCTCAAAGTTTATCAATACTGAAGACCGAGTTACAAAATAAGACTACTCTCAATCCTCTTCAAACATCAACCACGCTGCTAATTTATAATGGAACTAGTATTGCACTGACAAAGTGTACGCCATATACAGTTAAACGTATAACAGCTAATATTAAAAATCTATTACCCTTTTCAATAATATACAAGCACGAGAAACCATTATGTAACGACTCCGAGCACGGTACGGGCCTTCGTAACTTAGCGAGGGCTGGCACTTATAAGACCGCAGCTCTAATAAATTGGTAAAGAAGATTACTATCTTTTCTGTTGTAAAGTACCGCTCTCCGACGGTGTCAGAAATACGACGCCCTAAAGCCCCGTATAACGGGCGGTACTTACCGAAAACAATCGTCTCAGAAGACGCCACGACGCTTATAAAGGTTCCCAGTACCTAGATATAAATTCAACCATCGATCGTATAAAAAGTTGTGTATCTAGCCTCTTAGTTACGCCCGATACAAACTGCGAGACTATTCTTTTGAATTAAGAAACCCCGATTTAATGTTACACTCTGATTACCCGTAAAATATATAAAAGCAATTCAAAATCATCCTAACCATTGATAATTGTTCTGCTGAAATTAATTATGCATGGTAATTGCATATCAGGCATGATTTAGGCACACTTAAACTTACTTTTGTATAAACTTGTAAATATTATAAGTTATATACTTTAGTCCGATGAACGAATTTGAATTAAAATTGAGGTCATCATCGTTCACTTCACGGACGCTTTATTCCAATTAGTAATATTGCAGCGCAAGTATAACTCGTACGTTTCTCAACTAACACCAGAGATTAATAATCGATCTCATCTAAAGTCTTTAAATTGAAGATCGCAAATGTCACCCTTTCTATAAATTTGGATGACATTTGCGCACATGTCACCCTTTCTTATTTTGGATGACATTTGCAATCTTCAATCTAAAGCTTATGGATTAAATCGCTTATTAATTTCAAGCGTAAGGCATTAAAATGGTTGCATGGACGCCGTGAAGCCGTCCAACGTAAGTAATGGACACAGCAAACCCGTAAGGAGCGTTATCGCCGGCACTGCGTCTAACTAGGCGGATCTAATTGACTAATAAACCCGCGGTTATAGCATACAATGGCTGCTTCATGGGCAATGTGCACTGATCAAACGATAACCGATACCCGCTCTGATAATGCATATTCATTGATATTTAATATGCGTGCTAATGCGCTGTTCTTAATAACAAGTATCACGCTAAAATTATTTTGCTATTTATCATGACAGATTTATAATCTCCAACAAATAACAAAAATTTATTTATTTTATTTGTAATATTATTACCATCTGCCTCCACACTGAATGTACTCTAGAAATCTCTGATTTAGATCTAAAAAGTTAAATCTCTCGGTTAACTGGACGCGAAGGTCACTATACTTACTATATTGACTAGAACGTCAATAAAAATCTAGTAAGACTAGATTTCCAATGTACTAAAAACTAGTCTAGCCGAAGGTGCCCCCCCAAACCACTGTCCTCGATAGATAGGACGAGGTCACCGAGATAGATCGAGAGGTACAAGGCCGAATTAATTATCATAATACATTCGACTTAATATTATACAGTTTTTTATACACATAAAACATCTAGTAGTAGATGACTATGCACCTGCGACTTGTACTGAACGAATTTAACATCCAACGGCGAATTTCTTCATTATATCGTATTCAAAAAGTTGAAATAAAAATCAACTCCATATGAACCGTTACAAAAACAACACACCTGATATTTCGTGTGCGTGAGCATCAGAAAGAGAGAAGAGGATCGTGTGAAATATTCTAAACCTACTAGATTCACACCACAATCTAAACCAAGAAGATAAGGGTATAGAAAAACGGTCCACCTGGGAGCCATCCGTCTTTTTCACATCCATTTGCTGTGTAGAATTTACAATGATTACATTGCATTAAATATATACATAAGGCTCTATTAGATCGTGTTCAGTCCCACTGTTTAAAATATCCTACAAAACAAAATTTCTTATAGTACTTAACATAATAGGAGATAATAAACCTACTTTATATTACAGATATAGATAAACAATATAAATGCTGCGAAGCCTGCGAAAGTACAACTAGGTCGTTCATAAAAACAACAACTAAATAAAAAGACCGTTGTCTCAGTGTTAACAAAAATATTTGTCGGGAAACACCACTCATTAGAGTCTGAGAAAAACGCCACAAAAGAATAATCCGAAGCTTTGTTTAAAATAAAATACAAGGAAATCTTTTGTTGTAACCTATAAGTACATTTTGCAGCGAGCCTTATTCAAATAAGAGTTGCATAACAAGGTAATGACTACGTAAAAAGCAATTTTCTTTACTATGACTTAATTGCAAGAACAATGCAAGTAACAAGTGGCTACCTAACTGGCAGAGAGGATAAAGATTATACATTATAAGTATTCAATTGCGTTTGATATATATTACCAATTAGATAACAGAAACGTTTCAAATAATTATTGATACACGCAATATTGGAGTAATTTAGACGGAATTTAACAAACAGCTGTAAGTCGACAAAATAATCCATTGTATTAACAACATTCTTAATGAAGACATTATTTGCAAAAACCTTAATCGTGAGAATGCACGAAATAAACAAGTGACAATGAAAATTGCTAAATCTGGAAATTTAACTCCAATAAGCTATTTTGAATGCAAACAATGAGCAGTATGCAGTACCTAGTAATAAGATTCTATTGTATCAGAATGTTGTAGGCAATAGAGCAACTCAAGTAGCTAAGTGTCGTGTAAGCAAACAACGATTTCTAAGAACTCTCCAGTGTTCCCACCATCTGTGCGTCTATTCTCGTAACACGGGGCTCAATTCGTGTCTCGCACGCGACACTGGCCATTAATCGCTCGCAAATATTATACCAAACACGAAACACGTTCGTTCGGTTATCATGTGACAGTTCAGAAATAGGTCAATCGGTTGCACGATTTATAAATAATGCAAAATGATATGAGGAAATAAAAAACAAAAAAGAACTATAAGTATAGTTATTATTAATAGCATTCCCTATTTGGTATAATTCCACATTCATTCATTCTCCGATTCATTGATTTGAAATACTACACAATGATTATTGTTTCAATACTCGTCATGATCAATACAGATGAATTATTAATTCGATCTAAAGACGTATAAAGTACCATTGTCCTTTTCCTTTTCAATCTATTATTGTAGATAACTCTCCCACGCAATTCTTAGTAAATCCGGCCGCTTACCTACGTTACTAAAATAACACGCTAGACGCTACTAATCCAGTAGGGCGATTGACAATAAAATAATTTCGTTTAGAAGACGACGGTCTCGCTACGCGTGGGAGTTTATACATATTAAGATTACCTATTTAACTAATGATTCTATCGATTCACATCTGTAATAAACCAAATCTACTGAGAGTTACAAATCTATGAGATACATGAATGAAAATACGGAAAAGAATTTAAATAATTTTCATTATGATTTCAAATTAACATTAACTTCACATTTCTATTTATTTTCTTTTTCCAGGATGAACTAGCAATTAATGCTAAAGTCGATAGCTGATCACTATAACAAGTACAAAAAAATAATATTACATATGGTGTTATTATGAATGTTGCTACATTCTTGTCTTCAAAAAATAGAAAATGAACAGATGACAACACAATGGAGCATTTAAGTGCACCCACGAACACATTTGTCGATATGACGCGAGCGTATATGAAAAGACTTCATAATGCCAAACCACAGACCACTCGTAAACATCTACGCGAATGATGGCTTTATAGGAACGATATCAAAAGAAAGATATACTGCATCTTCTTTGTATTACACATACGAGTATAATTTTATGGAGAACATGTTATAATTTACGATAGAAGTTCAGAATCGAGTGGCGAATCTACATTAGATGAACGTCCCGAAAATAAATAAAGATTTTATGCAGGCAACGTTCCAAAAGAAGTCGGCGAACGTTTGAATGTTACATGTGAAGCTAATGAACATCTGAATCAGATAGACAGCGAAAAATTAGATACTGAGAGTACCACTTTAAAATGTGAACATTTTTTTCACACCCGTACTTTTGGAAATCCTCCCACGTTAAATCTTAAGATTTTGCACACAGACAGAGAATACTTTTTGAATAAATTTTAATATAGCAGTTCATTCAGAATGAGATGACAATTTTTAAAATAGTCGCTGATTATTACAAGTGATATAACAAACAAACTTCCAGCAGAAGTTACGTATATTACATTTATAGATTGTCTACGTAGGATCCTATAACATTTATGTAACATCGACAGAGAAAAGGAAGTGGACACGGGTGTAACATTAGCATATTATGTAGACAGACCGTGTAATGATTCACCTCACTGAATCAGGAAACGCGTAACTTTCACAGATGGAAGCCGTAAATCGGTCAATGGCAATAGCGGCCATCGCGACTGAAGTCTGCGAGTATCAGCGATCGATTCTAGGAATCAGTCCAGAGTAAAGCAATGTTTATTCTTTACGTACCTAATTCGTTTACCTTACCCGTATAAAGTTTACATTAAATGTATGTTAATTTTGGAAGGCTTATTTACACGATAAGCGTTTGATCATTCTGAAATGAGTAAATATTTAAGTGGACCTCGGAAAAAAAATAGGAATAAAATAGATCATCATAGGATTGTTAATAATTTGTGTAGTCGACGACTTAAATCTTAATCAAATATCAATAATCGATGAAAAAATAAAGATCCATAACAAAAGATGGTTTAAGATAGTGCTCAATAACACTTGCAGCATAAACTATTTTGAAACACATCGCGATAGTTGACACAGAACTAAACGAGATCAATGGTTCGCGACTGTAACTGTAGTCCAAATAGCAACGCTGGCTAAATTTAATGTTCTAATACTAAAACAATCTAGTTCGCTGAATGTCGAGAAACGTCTATGTATAACGAACGGTAAGTACCTAGTTCAGCAGACGCACGGTCTGGTTGGAAATTGTCGATCCAAATATAGATCACGTAATGACTTCACGAAAATCGAACACACTGTTGCGAATAACAAACGCCGCGTAGACTGGACTGACAGATGGACTCATCACTGAGTATATCAGTAATTGGCTCGGCAGAACTTTGTAGAAACTTCAAATCAATTCACTTGGTGGAATCAATGTTAAAGTGAGCTATCATTTTTAATCATATTTAGTTAATAACATACATGAGAAGAAAACAAAATTGTTTATCAGAAATGGTTTAACGAGTTTTTATATACCCTACATTACATTACCTTACCTTACATACATCATATTACTACATAAATTTTATTGAAGGTAAAACGTTACAATTAAGATACTGAATCACGATTTGACATAAAAAGCTTAATAGCTATATTTTGTTGTGCTCTTATAACTAATCAATTTTGTTTATTATTTTCCATTATAATACATCACTTGCCATACGATACATAAGTAACGGATCTTGACATTACATTATGAACATTTATATAATTTAGTAACGGAACTTGATTTAACTAGGACAGATGTGAGGATATTCAAAAAGAAATAGAAAAGACCTTCGATGAGTGTGAAGGTGCAACTGGTTTAAAAAAAGACAAAGACTTACATCAAGATAATGCTTGCATCATGATGTTAGAAGCAGAAAATAAGCTTAAAGCAGAAACTACACAAATAAACTAATTACACAAGGAGGTAAATTTTCAGACTAACTTTCCACGCATCATTGGTGATTTTTCAATTACACTGTAACTGGAGTTCAGCGGTGTAAAAAATAATTTACTGACATTTGAGGCACTTAACGACGATAATTGTTAGACTAACCCAAACTTACGCCACGGCATGTCACAGCAACTCATCGACTTCATACTCAGGTGAAATAGCACAGAAATATTTTTAGTAACTTAACTCTAGAACAGGGCTTATTGAGAAATAGTACCTACGTATACGTATATTAATAAAATCATGATAAGTAATTTGTTGAATCTTTTACATGACCTGATCATAAGGTTTCCTAAAGGTCAAACCTAATAACTAGTAGCATTGTCTAAGACTTGTAACATTTATGGTGAGATACAATTACAAAGTTGATTTACATCAATAAAATGGACAAAGATAGAAATATTCAATTATTTAAGATGATAAAGATCAATATAAATTTAAAACAATATATTTTAATAGTTTAAACTTTGTTCGTGGCCTCATTACTCCAACGGGCTGTGTTGCATTATCTAAACAGTAAGTACCAAAAGGAAGCACACAAACAGATACGGTCTAATTGCTTATCTTCTAGCCCACATTTACTTTACGTAACTCTACTGCGGATGTAATATGTAACTTGGCCGCTGCGCTGAATTCAGATATTATTTATGAGAATGTACGACTATAAATATTCACGGCAAACTTCCAAACAAGTTCAACGTTCAAAGCCACCAGGATTTTCGTTTCCTAAGGGTGAAATGATGTGCTTTGTTTCGTATAGTTCGAACAAATGAAAAATCTAAAAAAGGAACACGTCATTGGGAATGTAATTTTAAAATCAATACTTTAAAATTTACTTCCTACTTCATTGTAATCATCTTCCTTGGAGTTTTCTGTGATATTCTAAAACGGGCTTCAAGCACTAATTGGTTATTGTGGTTATTTTCCCAACTCAGATGTTTGCTATGTTGTATTTAGGTCGTGGATGATCTATTGAAATTATATACCAGAGCGCTACTTCCATTATTTTACAAAGCTAGACCGGTGATATCAGATAACGGTACCAACTTCTTGGTGAAATTATAATTGATACTTTTTTTTACTTTCTTATATGCGTGGTCTCGAGTATAAATAGTAACGGAACGGAACTTGGCACGAGTCTGAAAGAGACAGTCAGATACGCAGAACATAAAACAGAGCAAAACTACTTCTGTACATCTAATGTTTCTTTCAGACTCTTTCCTAGTTCCGCGTCAGTGACAAATACCTGCCAAAATCTGTTTTAAAATGGTTTAAGACCTCATACACCTGCAATTTTTTAATAACAAATAAATCCAAAAGAGAGGATATAGAAATAAGAGTAAAATGAACACGCAATAAAACTCCAGAATAACATTTTACCGACCCGTTTAAATTCACTCGAGCCATTTCCTCCGGGCGGACATTCACGCTGAAAGAATGTCAGTTGCACGGGCAGCTTGTCTGCTGCTACGTAACGTGTGTAAGTGGTTATTCATACGTAGCAGTCGCAATATTTTCGCGGGTGCATATCTGTAAGGAAATGCTGCACCAAATAGTGACGTAAAAGTCAATATTTGAACTTCTGTAAATTCTGGATGTTTCCTAGAATGTGCCTTCTGTGTGCATAAAGTTCGTTTTAAGGATGGTAAGTTATTTTAGCCACTCCCCCGGAAAGTCAGACTCTTCCCTGGGCTAGTAGTTGCGTTCTTGGGCACACCACATCACAGCGACAATTCAACCAAAGGGACTTACATTGCTGCTGCCAATATTTTTTGTAGACCTCAAATCAACAGCAATCTCAAAACATTCGACACTATTCACACGTAACCACTGCTTGCCCACCTCCTGTCTGTTGAATGTCTAACTGTTGAGGGTCGTGTTACGTGTGAACAGGCGCTAAGTGTACGGACGCACGCCAGTGCAACACGCCCGGATGCGACCGAAATAGAGCGCACCTGACCGACGGCCGGACTGAACCGGGTCACCTACTGCAGTCACGATAACATGAGCTAGCTGCCTTTTTGTAACTGCGTTCAGTAGCTGTTTCTTCATAGTGTAATTGATTCCACCGAGATAGTATATTTAAATGGAAATAGATATACTTATAGTATTTGCATATAATATGGCATACTTTATAGATATGCGAGTAGGTGCGGTAATAGCTATATTATAAATAATAACAGATAGAATAATTGGAAAATGTAGTACTAATAGTAGTACGCATAAAAATTAACGCAATAGAAAAAGTACTTAATAATCTTGGGAATCAGCAATTAATGGTGCAAACAAACTAAAGACATGAAACATTGCAAGTACGAGACTCAGGAACTCGGAGGCTGAAGTGGAAAGTGTCATGTGTCCGCATCGTCATTGTGTGCCTCGCCCCGCCGACCGGAACAAGCGCGAACAACAATAGTTAAGTACGAACGTAACTCGGCTATATTCGGTACAGAATAACTAGTAGGAGTAGTAGGTACCATCTGCACGACCGGTACCAAAGGAGGAAAATGTCATTAAGTCAACTAAAGCAAAACAACTTAGATTGTTATCAAAACTTTTGGACCAGTCATAGCCCACTGGAATTATAAACAAGAAACTGAGATGATCAATACAATTTTACCGTTAACTAGCGTAAAAAAGAAACTAATCTAAATGATGATTAAGGTAACTAAAATGTGTGGACCCTTCTGTGTGAATTTGATTCTTCTTTATTGCGAGCGTCCTCCAAGTCTAACTACATGGAGATTCGCTGTTGGTTTAAAGCCAGTAATTACAGTTTACAAATTGTTTATCTACACAACATAAACAGAATATTACTATCCATGTTGGCTAACACAGTTTCCGAGTTAACATTACATTTTATTAAACGACAGGAAGTTCATGTTGTAGACTTCCCGCCAACAGTAGGTATTTAACCCAGTTGATTATTTCAGTGCAGTCTACCGGAACGTTAAACTGTTTTTGTCACAATAACGATTCAAATTCGATGACAAAAAAAGGAAATAATATAAATGAGCCTTGCTTTTAATTTAAGTCACCTTCAGCCGGTAATTCATAATTAAAAAAATAATTAGTATCTATTAACAACAACAAAATATCTATCCAAAGATTTCCATCATTATATTCATGTGGTGGTCGAGACAAACCCTCTCTTCCTGTGTCACTCTGATGACAAAGTGAAAAAGTAAGTAATGGAACAATATGTCTATGCTATAGAATATAATAGCGATTACGGAGTAGTAGCTATGCCACCATAACATATAATTTTATTAATCTGTTTCATCCCGGGTGTTAACACATTGCGCTAAAGTTCTAGGAAATCCGATTGAGTGCCGTTCAATATGGCTTTAGAGCTATTTTATCTCTGTCAGCAAATGGGTCGAGGCCACGAGTGTCCGGGGACTATATGTCCTTATCTATCGTCATTGCTGGAGCTTTTAATCGGCAAAGTAGTTAGCTGCGAGGGACAATTTGAAAGTGGATACTTAATAGCTAAATAGGTACTATTTTTGCGAAAATAGTCGACAAGCGAACAGACTGCCCTCTTGGTAATGTTATGTGATCATTCACATACTAATATATAATTTAATTTCGTATTATGTTATGAAGATCAACGGCCTCTAATTAAAGATTCCGTTCGCTGTAGACCTCATATTCATTTATTTGAGCTTTATAATTTAACTACTCTTACTCTCTTTCTTGTCTTCATTAATTATCTCCCACAGCTTCACGTTATACACTTCAACTCTTATTTCTTTTTCCCTATCTTTCTCTTCGAAATGCATTCTTATCGTTATACGCCTTACTTAAAGCATAGTGTCGAAAAATGTATTCTCCGTTACAACGCTCTAGTATACACTGCATAACATAATACCGAAAACTATTTGAAACTTTTGCAATCCATTGTTCTTGTTTTCACAATAGCCCCTTGACATTTTAGGTTCACATTGTTCGAAAACTTTTTGCCTACATTCCATGTCAGCTTGTCATATGCCTTTATGCCTGATGGCTTTACGTGCGGTAAGATACGATAATTGAAATTTCTACGTAAGCATCATAAAATCGAAAGTCACAACAAAGAGCCCAAGTTCGGTGGTATTCGCGTCAGAAATTTGGAAGCTCGTAAAATGAATATCTTCCACGTTATTGAAGAATTCTAAAAAGTACTGCATCATGCTTCTGCTTTTCAAATTGGTTGACGTCAATCGAACCAACTGTTAAAATTGTTATGCCTCCCAAAAACCTCTAATATGACTAAAGAATTGTTAACTAATTGGGACAAATTATTTAATATCCTTCTTGAAATTTTACAATCGTAGTCACCTTTCGTCATCGACCATATCCTTACCCAAAACTAGATGAATAATTGACTCAAGCATAAAGAGCTTGATCGATTGGTGATACTTTGACAATAGCATCGTACTTAAGTACCTTTATAACAGGTCGAAACAATTAACAAAAGGTAAAATTAATCCCGATAGTATTGTGTACAAATTAAACAGAGTGCATAAAGCTACATCGTTCGTATCTATTATCAGTTTTATACGGCACAGCTAAGTTTTAATTAGTGTTATCTGTGCTACAATAGATAGCTGTTATCTCCCTACGAATTTCCGACATTCCTCTGCTATAATCATATATTTACGCCTTTTTTTTCACCTAGCGGCATGCTCGAGTATATCGGAATATAACATAATGATTATTATCAAAGAAAGTGATATTATTATGTTAAATTCAACCAATTCGATATCTGTAGGTACCTGTCTAATATCCATACCTACTACATATGGGATACACCTCGCAAAGCGTTTATTAGGTTCTTCAATATCATAGCTAACAAATTACAATATCACGGCTAAGATCTTTTGAAATAGACCTTATCAAATTTCAATATATTTTAGCATTTTTCACGCACACTACGAAATTTATTTTCACATGTAAAGAATTTTTATACCACTATATCCACTACGTGATATGCCAAGTATTGTAGTAATACAGAAATATTTGAACGCTACCATAAACGTTTTTGGTATGTGTACATTTCTATTTGCTACAGTCGATAGTAATCAAATAGCGAAGGTATTCGTAACCGTGAGTCACGTAGTGCTTAATATTGGTTTTGTTTGATATTATAACATAGGTGATATCATACGGTATCTAGGACGCACGACCTTATCGCTCCAGTGTTGCGAGAAATTGTAGACTATGCACTCCATGTCGTTGATGTATTTTATTATTAAATATTAACCCTTCGACCTACTCGCACTTGAGCAGCGTGGTGGAGTATGCTCTAGGCATACGCTCTAAATGTTAATTTGTTCATAGCACAGAATTATTCAACCAAAGCAATCCAACGTGGTCTTACCAAGCATTCTCATCACCGTCTTTGGTTAAAAAACAAAAAACAAACTAAAATTGAGTGCAGATGATTATATCGAAAAAGTAAACAACAAAAGTTTGGTTAAATTTTTCACACAATCACTCAGTAAATGGCTTCATTAACACATTCATCTGTATTTCCGAACTTTTAACTCACGATTCAACCACTTCTTCCATCAATATTCGTTTGTTTAACATATTTAAATTGAATTAGAAAAAACTTAGTCGGAGATTAAGTCGATCGAGATCATTTTTGACAAATAAAATTACGTATAATTTGTGATTGCACTAGTTCTGCATTATTGGTGCTGCACGACTATTCGGTTAAATTCGGTTAAAACATTATAAGTATTATTTTTTTAATCTTTCATATACAAACAGACATCAATAAGTTACTTTAGTAGTTATACTGAGACGCATGAATAATAATATCAGGGGGTTGTTACCCTTCTCCCTTCCCCCTCGTACACCCACCGTCTTACTAAATGCCAAAAGATAAATCTATTTCAAAACGTCAATAACAAATGCTTAAAACTTCAAACTTCGTTCGCAATTTTTCAATGGGTGATTTTTTCCCACGATTATAATTTCACCTCAAGATGTTATTATCCGTAAGATCGCCTTGACTTTTCAATTTCAAGCACTCAGGTAATCCTAATTAATGTTGCTGTTAGTCTGCCATAAAAACCGTTATTTACTCGTCAATGGGTTGGACCCATTAATGACTGTCCATTAATGACCATTAACGAGCTACCACAGGGCACAGGTTTCTCCTTGTAACCTAGGAGATCTAGAACATACATACTCTACCACGCTGCTCTACATTCTTATAAATACTTAAATGTCGATTTTGACTCGCGCACTTTGATGAATATCACTCAAGTTTTGTTTACGAAAGCGTTTAATGACCATGATTTCGTGAGCACTGTGAGACCTCATGAGAGTTGTTCTAGAATACAAGGGTTAAACCTCAGTGCACAGTGTTTAACGGTAAGTACTACCTTGTACAACGGGATAATAAATTTAAGAATAAACTTTAAGGATACGCTTGCAAAATTTTGCAACGCTGGCCGAAACATAGATTAGAATATTAATTAACAATGGAGGCGTTATTCTTATTATCTGTGCAAACTTAGTATGCTCAGTGCGCGCTCAACTATTAGTGTGATGTAAGCTAGGTCACTAGCTGTCGTTTGATGGCCGAACACCATATCATTATGTTATAATGTACACATGTATATAACGTAAAATCTTTAACTTCACTTATACTCAGTACGGAAAAAAATCTCATCGTAATTGATATTATTATAGCCTGAATAGTAAAAAAATATTATTATATTTTAAAACCAAGGTTTTCATTGTAAAAAATGTAGTTACTATTGTATTCGCTCGATCCTTCGGTAAATAATTCTCGGGTTGTCACCGGAGTAAAGTGCAGCTGCGTTTACAACCAAATTTTTAACCCCTTTTGTTACACAATTCTGCCACACCGTGCGCTGCCATAGCTTACGATATCCCGTCCATACACCTCGCGCGTACTCAATAGTGACCCTTACACCTCGACAGTTTTATTATATTCTCTACTTTTAATCTAATCGAGTTATTACTATGGTGAGTACAGTTTTGCCACAGAAAAGAAAACACTTACTGCAAAAAATGGACCTTCGAGCCGACTTCTCTTCTGTGATTTCAGTGCATGACGTTGGGCACTGGTTGGAGAGCGAACACGTGATGTCTATACACTCCTTCGATCGTTTGTCGACTGTCCCTTCGATGAGGCTGTTTAGGGAATCACTGGGGTTGATCGCTTCGCAGGAAACAGTTTTTTGTGAAACTGTATCACTGTCGCGCGGCGAGTGAGTCGCGGCTAACATTTTGCTTCTGAAACAATAGATTCATCACTATTGAAGTGTTTTAACAGAAGTCTTGATATATTTTGAGATCTATATAAAACCATAAGAGCACCAGATCGCTGTTTCGGGAAGCGGTCTCAAAGACCAAGATCGCCTTAATGATAGCCGACCTCCGGTAGGAGACGACACCTCAAGAAGAAGAATATAAAAGCACTTTTATAAGTATATTGTAATATATTAAGTCAAAAAATTCCAATGATATAGTTGTTTGTATCAAGTAGATAAATGCTTTAATTGTGGTTATCATCTTGCACAGAGCGGGATTCTTATTCTTGAAGTGTCATTAAATTGGATTTAGTAAATACAGCACAAGTTTTAATAAATTGTGAAAGTTAAGGGGAAAAAATCCGTTGTTGCTAAGGCCGGCCGCTATTGTGTTTTTTTTTACTTTATTTAAATATGTTGTTACTCTACTAGAGTAACTCTAGTAATAACATCTTAATCTAAATATATAAAACTCAAAGGTGACTGACTGACTGACTGACTGACTGACTGACTGACTGACATAGTGA
>DWKA01000296.1:0-18457 GCA_018249155.1 Panoquina ocola ocola
TTTAAACATACTTAATGCAATGGATGTAATAAATACATATTATCGATACCATAATATCGACCTAGTCAAACCCTACTGTTTTGACGAAACCGGAGTGTCACTGATAACAGTGATAGCGTACCTCGTCCCCCGTGATAAGTGACAGAAAATTTTGCATTGAAAATGTCGCGTATTTCGTCTCCGTTTGGTTAAATGCTCTAAGTAACTGCGTGACATTGAGATTTCGTTCATTCATTCCACTTTAATTGAAATAAGAACTTGAATAAGAATCTCGTTCTTGATCACTCTTTGTTCGCCGTTCGGTTTTTGAAAGCCAGACGCGCGGTCAGCTGAGGGGAGCTGTCATGCGCAGATACAATAATGGCCGACACGTTGAGCTAGGGCTGTTTCTGTAGAACTTCGCTTATACTTCCATTGACAAATACCGGTTACCAGATATCGGTTACTAAAATATAATCTTTATTTCCAGTTATAAAACGTGTATTACGTAATAAAATCTGTAATATTTTTTAACATTTTATCATTTATACTGAATTCAAGTTCAAAAGCATGAATTCATATAGGCTTTTTCTGTTTCTAAATATACCACCGTGTTGTATTGTAATTTATACGTACTTCATGATTGAAAAGAGAATGTATAGTGTCGTTATGTTCTGAACAGTTCTAATCTATTGATCGGTGGTAGATAATCAGATTGAATATCATACGGCGTGTAAGTATATTTTTGTTGATAAATTAATGTCTTTAATAATATATTGTTTATGTGAACAATTCACCGAAAACCTAATACATTTCATCGAGTATTATTTTTCTCTTGCCGAATAAAATTAGTAAGTACAGTAATATCAGTATACTTACAGCAATATTTGAACCTATACATCTATATTATTATAGCGGGACATAAGTAGGAGTTTTGACTTCAAAATGCATTATAAAGAATTTAATTCAAAGACACTATCGATTATTAAACGCGTTGTTCAACAACGTTATTATAACAGTTATTTTATAACCGTTATTGGCAGCCCTAGAGAGACAACAGCACTATAATAACGCGGGCAAAACATTCCCCAACGATCAGTTTGACTGTTGCAGGGGAGGAGACATATCGCACAGTACGCGCCGGCAAGCAGCAAGCGCCCTTTTTGCCTTTAATTTGGCTTCTAGCCGTTGTATGGGTGAGTTTTAACAATACACGCGCTTTTTACGAGATGTATATTTTGTGAGGAATTTTGTGTTATGTTGCCATAGTTACACGTTGCGAAGAATTTGGCCACACATCGCGCATGGACGAGGCAACGACACAGCGCACAAACATTTGTTTTGTTTTGCTTCGGAAATAAACAAAGCCTCGTTTTTGCGAAAACTCTTAAGGAGATTGTACACTTTCATTTTTAATAGGAATCGGTGTTTGTTTTATTTATAGTTAGTGGCCTAAATTAACTTTAATAGAAACTTAACTATTTGTTATTGAAATTGATTTATTTTTAGTAAATAAAGCTAAGTATATAAAAAATATAATATATTATATTTAAAAAAAGGTTTTTTTAAACTGACAAATAATTAGGTAGTACTTATATTAGTTTATTTAAATTTTTGTACTTACGCAATATTTTTTTCGTAGTTACCAATCAATATTCCCATTACGTAGGCCTCACAAGTAGATATTGTACCTACCTATCTACGCTTCTATTAACTTAAAATAATATTATAGTAAGCATAATGTTCAATAATATCTCAATTTATTCTACACAATATGCATATTATTGCAGATTTGTTGATACATATTGTTTAATGCGAATTTTTTAGTTGTTAATATACCAGTAGGTCAAGTTCAGTTACACAAGGTTTCAACATTATGTTACTTCATTTATTGCTTGCTACTAAAGCAATCCGTTTCTTAATATTAATTAGGTAAATAGGTAATTTGAAGCAGTAAAAGTAATGTTACCTTTAATAAATCTAGTGAACCTACCTGCTAATTTAATTAATGAAATTATCTATAGATAATAATTAAGTATGTGATTAGTCAACTAATACCTAGTAAACGTTTTTAGGTTAATTATAGTGGTTCCTAGAATACCTCCGTTCTACATAATCTACGATGGTTTTGCGTTGGCGTCGTCATTGATAACGCGCATTTTTTTTACTTTTTTTTATTTCTTCCTTTCTCGTATCAGGTTTATCATACAAAAGAAAGCTTGGTGTTCAAACTCAAACATGTACCTATAGTGCAATCAAAATAAGAATAGCAGATTCAAACTCGATTGATATCTGTTCCTTGAAAAGTTTTGATAACTTCACCTTATTAGTTTAAAACGGTGGCTATGACGTCACAATATGGCGCATGGTCACTCTTTTTAGGGTTTGATAGCGTAACACAATTTATTCTCTCCTAATAAACTTTCCCCCACTGAAATCTTTCACTTGTTTATAATTTTATCAGACATAGAAAAATATATATCAAAGGCCGTTTCACTAGCCAAATTGGCTGTCTATATGATGATATGTTCAGTATTGACCCTGGCAAAGATCAGATTACTACGACGCAATGTATTGATGACGAAGTTACTGACGTGAAAATCGTCAGAATCGTCATTTGTGACATTTTAGAATATTTTTCAGACTTAACTTTTAATTTTGGAAGAAACAGAAATCTTAAAATGGCTACTAAACCTAAAGTAATGGACTAATATATTTTTTTTATGAAATAAAGATAGCAAATAAGCTGACAGTGACAGTTTTTGCAATAAAAGCTTAACCAAGTGATAACTCGTAAGTACTTACGAATTTTTTAATCTTAATAACTACATTAAGGTGTAAAACCGTCGTTATCGAAGGTAGGTATGTCAAAGGTCGATGTATAGATTATTCGCGTACAGTACAAAGGTCAAACCGATCCGCCCACACCGCTCAGTTGATGAGCATCCCGCGACATTCCCTTACAATATACAATTTTAGATATACCATTGTATTTATTCATACATTTTTTAATACGAATGTTATAAACATTTTCGGTTTTCCCCAAGTGAATTTGGAACTGCTGAACTGTAATTATGCAGGTATATTTAAGTCATATCTTCAAAACAATTTTTAATTTTGTCTTTATAATAATTAGTCATGATCCTTACTCCTTACAACATGTTGTCATTGTCCTTACATTAGTCATTGAGATACTATGCACTAAAGTTTAGTGCGTCAATTTATCAGTGTCGTCTAATGGCCCTTTTTCGTCTACCATACCTTAAACATTTTTGGCAATATCCATTTCTTCTATATAGGTAACTATCTATATAGGTCGATCAACTATAAGTCGTTCTAATCCAAAATATTTAGATTGAATATCGCAAATGTCTCACTTTTTTACAGATTTGGATATCATTTGTGATTTTCAATCTAAATATTTGGGATTAGATCGATTATTAATTTCGGGCTTGACATCTGTAAAAGTTTATTGTTTAGGACTTTAAGCTATACATACGTAAGTAAAAAACTACACAAAGTAGCATGAAAATAATGAATGTCGTAGGTGTGATCTAGTTTGCGATGTCGCCAGTGTATCCGCTAGAAAGCGGAGTAAGCGGTGCGAGAACTAAGAACCCTCCGCTCAGCCCAATAGCCGGAAGTGTATTCCATTATCTACGTTCTTCCTACGACGCTTTGGATTGCAGTCTAGTAAGAGCTTCGTTTTGTCTTTAGACTCAAGAACCCATCTCTCTCAAGAACCCTCTTCTGCGGTTATTTTCAGAATATTTAATATAAAACTAGTTTTTCCCTCTAACGCTTGATTTTTAACTTTACCAGGTTCATTAATAAGAAAATTGGCATTGATTCGTCAACTTTTTCATTATATAAATGAAGAGTTCGTATATTTTCATGTTATTTGGAAATACTTTTGTATTATGTAACGAAATTACGACGTTTTCGTAAAAACAGTTGAACCAATAAAGATATTTGTTATATTAAGTACATAATTGTTTAAGAGGTAACAATAATATGACGTTAATTCCGCCGTAGGAGAAATAAAACAATAAAACTACGCACAATATGAGTCGCCGTCATCACTAGAATGTTTGTTTGATTTCATTATTCATCATTGTTCTGGGAATGTTGTGGTTTCTTAATTATTTCTTTTGTTAGTTGTCTTCCTGTTTCGTTCTGCGGAATATCTTAACAACCATCCGATACCTGATTCACTTACTGGATTACACGTTGTTCCTTGAACAAAGAATCGTTCACTGGAGATCAACGTATTGTAATTGGTTCACAAAGATCGTTTACCTCATCGGCTGGTGAAATGTAAGCATCTCAAGTTTTGCTATATAGATATATGTTATTAAAAACCTTTTTCTTTGCTATATCAAATATTATTTCACTGTTTATATTTGGCTTCAATCCATTAACAGCAGTGTACGGATCTTTCCTCGTAAGTGAGAATCTATAAAGTGAGTGATCTATATCTACTATAAGTATCCAATTACACTTACAATTTTACATTCATCCAAAGTTTAGGATTTCATTTTAGATTTTTGGGCTTTTAGAACTACCCAATCGTTCTGCTACCACCTACTATAATACATTTCTTTAAAACTTTTTTCAATTATCTAGATGTTGTGTCACATTACATGTTGATAGTAATTGTACCTGGAATTGCGAAAACAGTTTTGTTTCCACCAGGTGTCACTTTTGTTTTGAAGATACATGTTCTTTATGCAGTTTGCAGTGTCAGAGTGGTTGCACACGCACGGCTCTCGGGAAATACGTGATGCATAGAACGTTGTCAGCTGACACTTTCTATTTTATTATGGCAAAACGTACGGCACTTTCACCTTTATTATAGGTACGGTTACAACATGCAATTCTGCGATTCAAGGTGGAGTTGGAAACTGGTATTTGCGATCAACTTATTATTATGACTAATAATTTTGTTTTCAATCGGTGTGACGATAAAACTTGGATAGAATATTTACAAATTATAGCCAATACTATTTACAATTATAAGGCTACGAATAGTAGGAGATGAAGGAATTCTAACGCAGCTCCAGAGAAACCTACAGTTTATGAACTGAAAATTTGTTTCTTGAAGAATTTCAAGCAGCCAGAATCTTCAATGTTATATTATAACCATGTTTTATAATAATTCACTCACACACACATTCACAGAAAGAGACTGACAGACGCGTATCGAGTAATTCTATTTTTTTTTTTTTATTATCAGAAGTTCAAACTTCCAATCATGAGCAAGTTAAAATTATCGATTTGTAATAGGGGGATTATGAATTAAACATGCTTTCGATCCAGTACTTCAAACTTAGTTCTAAGTTTGCTCACGTGCACCTAGACTCGCGTAGCCTCTAAACAAAGACCATTCACTGAGTCACGTGTGACCCACGGAAGGTCGGTGACACAATGCCCTACATCGTCGTCCGATTGGCGTGCCAAGCCGGCGAATGTAAGCCGCGACCTCCGAATACTTCCTACACTACGATGATTTGCACCAGCCTAAGTAATCGATCGATTTCTATGGCACAAGTTCCTAAAACGCGGGAAATTTTCATAGACTATTAAAAATGATAGGTACAGATACAAAATAATGCGATGTTCCAAATTCAAATTAATTCACACGTTGCCAAAGTCATTACAATTTTAATTTTTAATTTGATGTCTCTATTATTTTTGCGCTATCGAGTTATTTTTGAATTAATAGCTTAGCACTCTGCACGCATTCATAAAATGATCTTTACGTACCGTATGTTAGTCGTAAAACAGTAGAATGTTATTACATTTCTTGATAATGATTCAAAATAGATGGAGTGGCGCAAACAAACGTTATGGGAATTCCTGGGTTGTAGCAGATGTGTCATATCGAGCAGAACACCTCGCCGCTGACTCACGCTTCCAGAAGCTACAAGGGCATAGTTGGATGCAGGAAATCCTCTTATCCTAGGTAGATAGGTTATGATAAGGTTTCTTTAATAGTTATTATGTTCCTTCATAATTAATTAATTACTATTATTTTATATCGACTACTAGTTCTATTTTATACTCATTAAGTACATATTTTCATAAGTTTCGCTGATAGGAAGATATACTATAAGTATGTGTATATGTATAATATAAAAATAAATATTATTTACGAATGTATCTCATACAGTTATGTAATCCATTGTTTTAATAATACCTGCTGAACCGGTTACCATTTGCCTAACAAGTTCGCGTGGATTGCGGAAGTGTCCTATGGCAAAGTTTGCTAAATATCAAGCACGTCACGTTTAATAAGAATGGTCCTTCGAGCACCGGTGTCAATTAAATTCGCACACAATTTTTATTATCTGTTACCACTGATTGACACTTGCTTCCTACTTCCTAGTACCACAGATAAGTAGGTATTTGTGACATGTCTATTATTGATTTTTGTCAATTTTTACGATTATGGTGTCAAAACCTCCGAGTAGGTATACGGATATGGATCTTACTTTAAAAATATCTATTGAATATATTTTTTAAAAACCTATAGTCTATTTTTGGAAAATAAATGCTTCATTGTGACCCTCCTGGATTTTGCATCCCTTATATGCATTCTAGTCGATATAAGTACACCAACTCAATTACTTCTATTTGGGCCCACGTTATCATTAACGCTCACTGTTTCAATAAATTTTAAAAACATGCGTAACTACTTCCATAGAAAAGTTCGTTAAGCAAAATTGAGGCGGGTACCTAGAAATTATGGACGCTGCAAATATTTTAATGTTTAAATTGCTCGTAGCCTTATTTAACTAATGCTTCTATATTTAGGTCTGACAGTCGGCGGAATGTTTTATCCAATATGCTACTGTTATTATAGTAATTATGCTACGGTCCGGTTTGGATTCGACTGAGATGTTTATTATGATTACTAACTACCCTCGCCTTTTCAACATCGTAGCAAGTGTCAATTTTCCGTCTACTGGCTTGTTCGACTCTTAACTTTTAAAGTAAAACTTCTTTAGCCACGCTGAGAGTAAACATCAAGAGTATGACATGGTACACAAGAACATCGAGCTTTATTATTGTTAGTAAAGAGTAACGTCATCTGTTAAGGCAACGTTAAAGTTACAAGTAATGCATCAGACTTCTAATTAGAAATAGCAAGGGTTTTAACTTTTAAAATATATTAAGGTGTTGGGTTTTCATCAAAGATGGCAGTATTGAGGTTTGTACTACTAATAAAGAGGTTTTCATTGTTGGCAGTTCGTACAACTAGCTATTACGTAAAACGATGCAGCGTTGCTTAAATGCATGTGATGTTGCGAGTGCAGCCAACTTTGCCATGCAAATACAGCGTCCAACTTTTAGCGGGTAGTCGTAAATTATGAATCATGCTGTATACTCAAGGATACTTGAGATTTATTGCGCTTTCAATGGGTTTTCTTCAAATGGAATACTCGATATTGTATTTCTATGGAATAACAGTCTCAATAGCTGCGTAATAAATTATATGAGTTTTAATCGAATTTCAAACGTATCATATTAGGTACCTACTTATCTATATATTGTGTTCATAAATACTAATAAATAGATATGAATAATAGGATTAATCGGTGATTGGATATTTAATTATTAAAAAAAATTGCCGTTATAGAGACAAGTTTGAGAAGCGCAGATTTATTCAATTCTTGTTCTTTTGGCCTGACCTTGGTAGTACCAGTAGTACAGTATTTTAGAGCGTAATTTCCGTGTTCAAAGTAGTAACGGTTTCAAATGTAAATTCTCGATTAGATAATCATAATCTGAACCATTCACGTGTTGGGCCACGAATTTCGACACGCGGACTGATAAAATATAAAGGCGTAATTAAAATTACGTTGTAATGGATGTAATAACTGTAGATATATAGAACTAATTTAGGTTATGACGTCATAAATGCTAAGATGTATTGTCCATTAGAAAAAAAAGACATTATTATTATTATTTTTTATCAATGGTTATTTGTGCGTAGTGCCTATCTACCTATTACGTACAAATTAATTCTGTCATTGATAAAGCCTGTTTGTGTTATACCTTACCTATAAAATTATTTAAGTACCTATGTATAAAGGTACAAAGACAAATAAAACACGTTTTCCGCTAAAACGCAATCACGGGGAGATATTGTTGTTGAGTTTCCCGTTGTGAGAAATGCTGACGTCACTAACCTTATTTAGAAACACGTGATGGTAACTGATTACCGCGGGCCGCAAGCGACAAGCGCCGCGGATTGTGTGCACGGACAATAATCTTTGATAAGTCATAATCATATCTGACTTGGTCAACTGTGAATAATCAGGTAATTTAATTTGAATTTTAAAGTCGTGTCTTTTTTTGTTGAGGATATCTATTATGATAGAATTAGTTTCGCTTTGTACGCTATTAAGAAAGTAAGGATATATAAGAAATAGCAAACGCCAAGATTAGTTTATTTTAGTTTCTTTCATAATGTGCTTCGGGACGATCAATCGATCTATGCAGGTTTTATTTTGAGAAAATTTACCAAAAATATAGGTTATATAGGTACCTACTTTCCTTGAAATATTGCCATTAATAAATGTTATCGCAAAGGCAAACACCGATAAAGCCAACGTATTATCAGAGATTTAGAACTTTGGTACAGATGATAGATCACGAAATCTAATACGGAAGTCGGTGGTGCCTAAACCTAATAACTAGGTAATGTTATCTTTTACAAGAAGATGATGTTAGTGAGTTCAGCAGGAGGTATCTTCGAAATATCTTGTACGAATCACGATGTAAAACTTAATTCATCGTGGATTGATTATATATCGTGAGTACCCGTATCAATGGCACACTTGTAAAGCCAGGGTTGAATGCTAGTAAAATATAAATTAAAACAATTCTTTATATGACTTCCCATAAAGACTTTCAAACAACGTGATGATAGCACGAAACATGGTTTAATTTGAACCATACTTATTGAACCTTAAACAGTTGTAGCCAGGGCCGTCGGTCCATGGTAAACGTAAATATAGAACTTCGGTAAACCTTTGGCAGCGATCCGTTGCCCCGCGTGGCCGGGCACTATCGACATTCGACGTGTCTTTAATATTTGACGTGTGAAGCACCACCGCTGCCCATACTAGTACTTTGTAGGGAAAGGAAACATGTTAAAATCGGAATTGATACCTGAATAATGTTATTGAGTAGGTATGCGAGCAGTTATCGTATCACTGCTAATTACAAATAAAACAACAAATACGTACTGAGGTAACCGATTTAGCGCACTCTGGCGAGAGTCTAGCGTGAGTCAGGTGGTTTAACACGACGAGGATGCAAACAATAGTAGTCATCTTATGATGTAATCTATGTGTAATAACGTAAAAACTACAAATATTTACGTCACCACTTATCAATGTCGCTAAACGAAGTAATTTTGGTTGCAGAGCGTGAAAAACCTACGGTATTGGTGCTAGAGACGCGGTGTGAGGCGCTCGCGAAGAGCGCCGAGGGGAGCGAACGCGGGCGGGATGACGCGAGGGACAGCTCGGGGGCGGAGGCCGAGGCGGCCGCGCCCTCCGTCGGGCGGTGGGGCGCCGAGTGGCCCAGTTGACTCGCTTCGGTCCAGGACGCCTCCTGCGAGCGCGTCGGAGACTTGACCGGGCCGCTGCCGCCCGCGCGGTGGGGCCCGCCGCGCCCGCCGCTGGCGCTGAGCGCCGCGCGGCACGAGGCGCTGGCCACCGCGGCTGAGGGGCTCCTGCGGCGGCTGCTCGTCGACGAGAACTACGACTCGGTCAGCAACTTCATCTCGCTGTACGACGCGTTCGATGCGGCCGAGGAGCCGCTGTACGACGTGTTCCGGTCGTACGCGCCGCCGATCAGAGCGAAGAGGCACACGTGCGTGGGGCTGGCGATCGAGCTGATGAGGAGGTGGCGGTCGCTGAACGGGGAGTTCCCGGGGCTGGCGGGCGCGGCGGCGCTGATGTCGTGCGAGGAGGCCGTGGAAGACGTGCGGGGGTACGTGGCGAGCGGGGAGGGCCCGGAGGCGGTGGCGGCGGCCGAGAAGGAGCACGTGATGCTGGGCGTGAGCGTGCTGCTGGACGGCCGGCCCGGCGTGCTGCTGGCCGACCCCGGCTACCACGTAGCGCGC
The DNA here is from genome assembly GCA_018249155.1 of Panoquina ocola ocola. Lineage (NCBI taxonomy): Eukaryota > Metazoa > Arthropoda > Insecta > Lepidoptera > Hesperiidae > Panoquina > Panoquina ocola. Next base: position 10,121 of record DWKA01000296.1, read on the forward strand.
GTCGTCACCGTCATGCAGGACCGCGCCTACCCTCACACCGGTGAGTGCTCGCTTCAAGCGATTTACTACTTTGTCTAGTGGTCAAGATTTAACCTGTCTCCATTTCTGATTGATACCAATTATCCCAAACATTATAGAGAACTGGAGAAATAAACTAATAGACACAAAATCCTCATTTCCAACAATCCCAACCCAGAAACCTACGAAAAACTAAATTTTTAACTACCTCCCAACTATACGCTTCTTTCTTCTATAATCATTTGGTACCATATCAAATAACTTGGAAAAACATAGAAAGAGACATTTGATGCGCATAAATCGTTTTGCTGCGCATCTCTCTTTTTCAGTTTTTTGCCTACTACCTTACCCATGAGTATATCAGTATACCCCCATAACCAAAGCTTCCCCGCAGGCTGGTTCACCCAATCCGACGAGGCGCACTGCCGCAAGGAGTACCACTACACGTTCAACGCGCTGAACAGCAGCTACGTGGAGTGGCAGGAGCGCGAGGCGCGCGGCCCGGCCGTCGCCACCAAGACCTCGCTCGTGTACGTGGCAAGGCCTTACCTCGATGGTGTCAACGTCACTGAGAGACGCAATTTGGTTTACAACTTCAGGTAACTATAGTTTGTTATGTACAACATTTTCGTCGGTAGAATGATATGCTATCATTGAGTAAGACTTTTTTTAAAACAGTTTTCAGTTGCTAATCTTGACATAAAAAATACCATATCCAAGCCCAAACGCATTAATTAGCGCCATCCGTTGGACTCGAGTGGACGTTACGTCGTCAACGAGTGGACGTTGCGTGGCCAATGAGTGAACGTTGAGTGGTCAACTTGACTATTTGTGACATTTTTGACGGCTGATTAACGCGATAACGCAGAAGTGGCAGTACTTCAGTAGAATACATTATCATTGAACAACAGCTTTAACATAACAATAGATTTGTCCGAGAAGACGAACCCAACTTGTGATACAAAGGAGGTGAGCAAATCAGATGTTTTCGGTCCAGCTTGCTTCCTTTTGTCTAAGAGGAAGGCAGATGCATTTTAAATAGGACTTTTTATGGAACGCAAAGTGGCAACTGAGACCCCCTCCCACTTTTGGTAAACTAGACAGGGCTGTAAAAGCAAGGAAACTACGTGATGTGAAGACTGAATTATTCATTATTCTTCAGTTACCTCCCCCCCCCCATAGTAGGTTGTGTTAGTAAATAATTATATGATAAGGAGAATGACTTCTACTACAGTGTGTATGTGTGTGTGTGTGCACAGGAGTCTGTTGGCACGCGACCAGAAGGGCCACCTGGTGGCGGGGCTGTACTTCCCGCTGGGCCGGCCCGACGCCGCCTTCACGCTCTTCGTGGACGGCAACAAGACCAAGCACAAGTTCTCGCTCTTCACACATCCTGAGCAGGTTGGTGCATCATCCTCCATACATCCATCCAACGATGAGCTGAGGAGTTTCATTCGCCATTTCTTCTTTACGACAAAACACCTTTCCGAAATAGTGGTAGAATCAAAAAACGACGTGCATAAGTGTATCAATGATATAGCTATATTTTTAATTTTATTTTAATTGAGGTTCCATAGTAGCTGACTATTAGTAAAGTCAACGAACGTGCTTAAAACTATATTCTTGGTTGGTTGGTAAGCGCACACAAGACAAGAAAGAATAATATCTAAGTAAATACCAAGTAGGTAAATTAAATATGCAGTTTTTTGTAACTATGTAAGTACTTTTATATGGTGATCTACATACTGTAATACATACAACATGAGACAAAGAAATCCTTCAAGTATTTTAAAGTCGAGCGTTATCACCATGCAAACAACTGTATTAACTAAAAAGATAAGATAGTGATAATAAATCACATGTAATTACAGCTGTTTTAATTAAAATAAATTATAATGAATCTTTTTTATCCTTGGGACTAAAGTTCGTTAGCCACCTGACAGTGAATCAATTGTCGGTTACAGAGCAAGCATTAAGGATTCATAAAAGAGTAATACATATAACTGACGAAGTATGTGTTATGTATGACCTAATACTATAATTATTCTTTGTTTAGGGTTTTTGTTTAGAAACGAATAAAAAAGTCAATGTCATTTTGCTCTGCTATTTGTTCTGCGCGTCTGTCTCTTTCACTCTTGCCAAGTTCCCTGACTCTAAACAAAACTCGTTTCCAGGTTCCGCCCGCGTTACTAGAGGAAGTATCCCTCTGCAACAGCCTCATGAACTACGGCGAAGGCGAGTTACTCCGTATCATCTGCAAGTTAGCACGCGTGGTTTCCTGCCGCTCCTTCATCGACCAGATGCTGGAGATTAATGACGACATCTGCCGGTTTTGCCTGTAAACAACCAGCGTGCCTGATGGACTCATTGTACAACTTTTCTGTATACCCTCATTTATTTACTGTGTTTTACAGTACTTTGTAGCATGTTACTTTATGTTATTTTATGGGATTACTTAATTAATTTTTAAATTTGACATTTTTTTTGTAGTACTTAAGTACCTAATTATTATTTGAATAATATGAATTCTTAATTATTTTTATGCTTTCTTTAAATTAATGGACACAATTTTGCTTATTTTTGACCAATACAAGTATTATACCGTGTAACCCCACTCTGTTGTTTCATTTAAACTGCTGCGAGCGAAAGGGATGGAAATAAAAACACAATTACGCGCTACGATATATTCTACGATCACACAAATGATAAGAGAACAGTTGGTTCCGTACAAGCTACTATTGAGATACACAAATATCCAATATTACGTCTAAAAATATATAAATATCGCGAATGATTCGTCTTAAATCGAGAAAATAATTTACATGCACCGCCGGCGACAGTTTGAATACTACATCTAATGATGTTAAAACATTTTGAAAAGGGACAGAATATAAGCCGAGATAAAAGCAATGTTATAATGTATGTAAATGTTAAACTAGAGGAATGAGGAGAGGGCATCATCCAGCACCCATGTTTTGTGCTTCGCTCGCTTGTCTCACCACTAACGAAGATATTAAATATCTCATACTTGTGGATTATAAGTGGACATTTCTAGTAGCAACAAAAAACAAACAAACACCTCTTCCCACATTTTGCTTTTTTCCTGCGTTCAACACTTCAATAAAAAAGTTAAAGTTTATCACTTCGATAAAAAAATGGTATTTATTACCGCTATAGTTTTAATTAGCGCATTTTACTTCCAAACTGTCATTTGCGTAATTTTGAAGAATGTCTTAATGACCTTTGCCACGATTACAAATGGAAATAATATTGTCTAACGCGATTGATGCAGTTATTTGAACACAGCATAAAGACAATATTATACCGCCTACTAATTCGTTCCGTTAGCAGTGAGACAAGTCTATACAGAAACTAAACTCCACTATTGATTACATGACCCTTAACTGTTAAAATCTCTTAACTTGGTATATTATTACGCTTAACTTATCCTCAATTAATTATCTGTTAACTTCAACATTTCAGTTATTTAAAGGGCTACTAATTGGGCCATTACCCGTTATAACTTACGTGGATGCAGAAATGAGTAATATTTTTTAGTTTTATCGACCTCAAACCTCAATAAGCCTCAAACAGGTTGTATCTCCAATACCAAAGAAATAAAACATTTATATAATGTCCAACACTTTTTCCGTCTATACATTAATAAATCTTAAAAATATTACAAAACGCATCCTATTTCTTATATTATAGTACAGCAAAAATTAAATCTAGCGTATATGAAAACTATTATACATACATTATCTTAATACCAGAAACAATTGGAACTAAGGGATTTGAATTAAAACAAGTATATTTCTAGATAAACTTAAGCCCAATCACCACTGATACCTCCTGTTAGCGGCGATCAAACTTTAGCCTCACTACTTACTAAGTCATAGCTACATGTTTGAGGTGGGGGGCAAGACTGCGAAGGCCTCAAGAAACAAAAAAAATGACATGTTTTTAAAAATGACCACAGAATTAATATGAACCCATTTTTTTTAATATGTATATAAATCGAGACTAAAATAACATTTACCGAGAACCGATATAAAAAATAAATTAAGCTAGTCACTACGAATTTTAAATGGCGTATTTACGCTCATATTTTTACGACATTTATTTCATGTTTAATAAAAAGAACTATCAATAAAATATTGTCCTAATACTAACTCACTTGGTATCAATAATAGCCGTTCCTGGAAGCTGTACCCTTGGCATGTTGATTATCGAATATTACAGTTCAAAATTAAGCACAATAAATTATGCTTAACACAAATTAACCAATTATGATGAAGTTTAATCAACTATGATGAACTTTATCGAACTATGATGAACTTTATCGAACTATGATGAACTTTATCGAACTATGATGAACTTTATCCAATTATGGAGAAATTTTCCCAACTATGGTGAACTTTATCCAACTATGGAGAAGTTTAACCAATTATGATGAAGTTCAATCAACTATGATGAAATTTTATGAAGTTATAACCACTGTCTTAAAACGTCCACAGTAATGATAACTTGCAAAATTCGAAAACCAACACGCACGCCAAAGCGAGAAATTCTACAACATTCACCACCAAAACTTACGGCAACAAACATGTATGGGATGTTCACAAACATTCAAACAATGAGAATCACATAAACGATTTTATTACATTACATTTAATTATTATTGTATAATATTTTAATCGTCGACGCAAAAATAACTTAAATCGGTACTAATGAGAAAACAGCTGTCGTTCTACGTTACAGTTATACATATTTATATTATCATTGATTCACAGCGACCGATGACAGAGTACAACATTATTTAGTCTAAGATCATTACTTATTTTCTAAGTAATGAAATAATATTGGTTAACAAAGCATAAAATTTAAAATACACTTTGAAGATATACAATTCACTTAGTATGAGCCGACAGCCAATTTTTAGATGACAGTTCTCCGATCAACAATATTATACCAAGGTAGATATCGGGTCAACACCAAAAAATCGTATTAACACATAACTGCTCGAAGTATAATTTTTCTCAAAATATGATTGCTAATTTTTATGTGTGTTTCATACATACATTCTTCAAAACAAATGGAGTTCGATTGATGAATTGAATCAAGATTGCCAGACCGTTTCTTTCTGCTGTAATATCGGATAGGCCATTAGAAGTTTATTAAACAGTCAACACCAACATTATTTATGTATGGAAATTTACGGAAAAAATGTTATATCGCTATTAGAAACCTTACGTATAGATATTCCACAGTACACAATAGCTGTCATCAATCGCTGTTATATGATGCAAGGTCCACGTGAGTTGACACACAGAGCGAGCCTTATACTGTTGTCTTAAGAAAGAGCCTTTTATGTAACAAACAGAAATCCATAGTTATCGATAAAATTCCACGATTAATACGGGAACGTACCCATAATACTTGACCCGTTTATAAATATTTTAAACCATCGATAAAGGTTTTAGTCATTAGGTAGCAGTCGATAGGTCATGTCGAAAGGCCTTCGGGCGGCTTAAAGACTTCCAATATTTGCATGGAGAACTAACTACGTAGAAGTATGCTCTAAGCCTCCTCGGTTACCAAAGACTGGACCATCAATGGGTTGAAGGTAACATCAATTTACTTGTCAGTACGACTCGCGTACCTACGCTCGCTCTGCGTGTGTGTGTATGCTCCGTTTCAACAAACTTCACATATTCGGTAAACAAACTTGGCACTACTTTTTATTCATTCATTAATTCATTTTAAAAATATTTAAGAGTAAATAATAGAACGTTTTAGCATTAAACCATTACTTACGCATTGGTGTCTGGCTTATTTTTATATTATAAATTACGATAAAAACATTTGACAAATTCACGGTTAAGTAACACAACATAATACTTATTTTTCAATGCCACACTGAGAATTGAGTCGAGGTAATGGGCGAAAACCTTTAAAATAAGTCAGACACGAATTAAAAAAAATTAAAAATAAATAATAATTTAAAGCGAACACTTATTTGTTTACTTTTAAATATTTTTAAAGTTATGCCAAGATTGCTTATTAAATACATCGAGCTCATTGAACTGGACTACAGTTGTCTGCATGTATAGTCACCGACACGTAACTTGGCAAGAGTCTGAAAGAGACAGATGCGCATCACAAAAGGCGTCGCGACACGACTTCTGCGCATCTAATGTCTCTGACTCTTATAGGTTAGGCCAAGGAAGAAGTTCGTTTTTTAGTTACCGAGCCAATCACGATCCCCCGATACCTAAATACGACTTCTGCGCATCTATCTGTCTCTTTTCCGCCTGACCAAGATGCTTGGCCTAACCTATACCAAATTACTTGGCCATGACTGTGTGTGTGTGTGTTCAGTTGTCGTGCGGCGGGGAGTGGTGTGCGGGGTGTGCGGGGTGCGCGGGGAGCGCGGGGTGCCGCAGGCGGTGCTGCTTGTGTCGCTGCCGCTGCGGGTGTGCACCGCCGTACACCTCGCGGACGCTCGCGCTGGAAACAACCGCACACACGTCACTAGGTCTCCCCGAAAGTTTATATCATAGGCATCTGTTACACGCTCAATCTAGATTGTGATCCTTGCTGATCTCAATCAAGATGGATTGTGTAACGTATCGAAAATCTGACGGACAAATAAACTGCATCAAACTCAGTATTACCAGTTTACAAAGATTTAAGATTGTAATCTAAATTAAAAAAAAAATGGTATACCAAATGAAAATTTTGAGACTGCCCATTATAGAAAAAAACTAAATAAAAAAAACTGCAGTGAAACATAAAATTATAACCGGGAAAATATTTGAATAACTTTCACAGTAGGTACATAATTTATTGCGTCTAGAACGTGATGAAGTTTATTAGTCCGTTAGAGTAATTATAAACAAAACGACGCTTTTATACTGCAGAAAATATAATAAATGGGGGCTAAAAGGTAACAGTCCCTCCCCTGTGAAATCGCATGTCTTTCCGTACGTTCCCACTTTTGTCCAAGAAGTTCATATTTGCCTTTAAATAATGCAATACCATAATAAAAGGCCATTGGCCCCTACGATGAAAAATATATTTTATGTCGTTATGAATGTCAAAAAATATAACCCAATAAAAAAATAACCGTAATAAGGAATTTGAAATTTAGTATCATAATGTGATTATTAAATTTTCATATTATGTTTTTATAAAGTAAGGTTATTAATTCATTATCATCTCAGCATTACAGTGAACTTGTGTTCAATCTCAATTATGATAGAAATTCATTTTACAACTTTTCTAAAATCGTAGTTAAGTAGCCATGCACACTTCCAGTATGTACACGACAATATGAACAACACAACATCACCTTTTTAAAATACATACAAGTATACAACAGCTGTAGTTAGAGACGCTAAGACATGGTCAATGACGACTATAAAAAACTAAATTAATTTAATTTATAACAAAATACAATCAATTGTAACATAACTTTATATTAAGCAATTTTTACAGTACAACAAGACCATTCGGTAGGGGGTTCCTCAAGGGTCAATCTTAGGTCCATTTCTTTTTCCTGTAGTTGTGGCGACATAATTGACCTTATCAATGGTAATCATGGACAAATAAAACTAAAAGTAATGCTTTGATTCAATAACATAGACATTATGCCGGTGTAGATTGCGAAATCAGAAGTTGTTGAATCTTCTGCTGAACGAAAAAATTACAAGATGTTAAATTTTGTGACACTAATAAAAAAATAATTTAAAATGTCAGTCATCAATTCACACAACTTCATTCAACAGCTCTTCTACCCATTTCCTTTCATCTTCGACAAAGACGATTGTATTTACAGATAATATTTATGCAATAAAATAGCATCAAAGTAAAAAAATCCAAGCGTAATAAAAAATGCATGCCTTTAAATGTTGCAAAAAAGCTAAAAGGGGGAAAATAGAAAAATAATTAAGTAATACCCATAGCGAAACGTATGTACAGCGAAATACAAAAATACCCACAAATAAATATTAAGTAATAAAAATAAATACGTATTACGATATTACAATTAGTAGTAGTAACGCCTCCTGCTGTATCTGGAATTGGGAATATTGTAATTTTGAATATTGGCTCTGTCATATAATATTATATTTACAATTAATAATATCGAAAGGGAGAATATTCACAGCGCTTAGTGTTACTGCAGCCTGTTATTAAATAAAAAAAACATAATTAATGAAATTCTTTCTCCTCTTTTCTTAATAGAACATTACTTAGGACGGATTCGCATATCGTATCGACAGTATGATAAATATTGTTACATTAAAATATTTAGTT
>DWKA01000297.1:0-18455 GCA_018249155.1 Panoquina ocola ocola
CGCTAATTGTATTTTTGGCAACTGGCGAAGATGGCGAAAAAGGAAATGGTCAAGACAACTGCTTTTACTGTGGTAATTTTTTATCCGGACATTTCATTATTTCGTAACATTTACAAACATTGTTTTAATTAATAATAGGAATTATTAATTTTATTAAGTAGTGACACTACTTACATTTTTAGCGATACCATCCGTGGTCAATCTCCTTTGGTTAAAATAGGTTCAGTAGTTTAGGAGTCCATCGCGGACAAACATCGTGACAGGGGATTTATTATATATATTAAGATTAGGATTGTACCTACTTCATGAATTTTTTTTTGCATACTTAGCTTTTATTTTTAAAGTGATGTCAAAAAACCAATTAGTTTAAAATTTGATGTCACTTTACTCACGTATCAATAATATTCATGCATGTCTTCTATAGACAAAATCCCAATTCATGACGACGGACTTCGAAAATACTCCACCGACTTCATTACATTTTAGCATGGTTGATATAATAAATATTCAAATGCCGTCATAGCAAAAGCTATTCAATTTCACGTACACTTACTTTTAGTATATAAAAATTGAATGTCTAAAGTACTCGTAGATACCTGATGTGGAAAATTGAGGAATAAGCTATTTATTAGATTTATTAAAGTTCTGCATAGCAGCGTCTGTAAAGTTAGATACCTATTTGAATATAAAACATGAATGAGCAGGGTAATTGGACAACCGTTTGAAACAATAATTCTTTCTTTAAATATCAATAACGAAGCAATAATTATTTGCAATAATTTTTACTATTGAAATTCTACCGCAATGCGCGTTATCTTTATTCCATAAAGAAATTAATATTCATAACATAGTGTACATACATAATATGTAACATATTGAAAATACATAATACATCGAGCATAAACTGATCTAACTGCCTCCATTTTTATCAGTGACAAATACTGATCACTTTCAGTTTCTAGCTCATATGACTACTCTATTTGGTAATAAATTACACTCGATGACATAACGTAACAAAAGCTCATGCCTGTCTCCTGTGTCATTTTCAAATACAAAGCTGTATCTAAATGCATGGCATTAATTTATCCATATCTCATATACGTACGCTTTGTAAATGAGGAAGTATCAATAGCTCAATAGCTCTTGCTCTTCTTGCGCTCTTCGATGTGTGAATATGAGCGAATACATTTTGATACCTGTTGTCATTGTTAAATAATTTATACGGCGACATGAAATTCTATTCTCACGCTCGTGTATCGACTATACGGCAGTTAGGAGCACCGTAAACGCCCAAACGCTCAATAACAGAAGGCGAATGGTATATAAAGTTAGCAACTCAATTATCGCCGTAAAATTCCCATCCGTAAACACTCGACGGGCCCGAATATAGCACGAAGCAACCGCAGCCCATGTGTCTCCAACATAATCTAAATGCTAATATTTCCACGTCGGGCCGCGGCAAGGATTTCACACACTCGGAGACCCATTGACGCGCGTACAAGACAAGTTTGTGTTGATATCTGTGTATCATTCGCACTCGGTACTACGTTTTTAACCTCCAACTAATATTAGAGGGGTTATAAGTTTTGGGTGTCTGTGTGTCTCTCCGTGGCGCCATAGCTAAAGAATGAAACGATGTTGATGTGGTTTTTTGTTTGAGCAAATGTGATTGAGGTGGTTCTTAGCTATGATTAACACGTATTTGTATCTGTCTGTATGTTTCGATCAATTAATTTTACAAGAATTTTCATTTAGAGTCACATTTAACCAATATCTATCCATCCAAAATCCTCAACACTCTTAAGCATCTTGTTCGAAACAATTAATCGACATGATTCTCTGCCGATCGATAAGCGAAATTATACCTTTGGAAATATCAGATGGTCCTAAAGACGCAGGGTGGCTAGAAAAAGTAATTGGTAATTAACTTTAAATTGCAAAACTATTTTCGTATAGAATGAAATGATTATAACCTAGGTCATGATTCTATAGATGAAATTCTATTAAGTTGTTGTACTGTAATTCTGTGAGTTAGTTCTGAGAGTCTTAAATATTACTTGAGTATTATTAGAACTTCTGACATTGAACTTTCACTTCTATTTGTTTCGCTGAAAACCGACCAGTAATATTATTATTTCATCAGTCATCATTGATCTGATTCTACTTTATGTCGAATATTATGAGCGGCAACTTGGTAAGACCACAGTGCCTTACAAACAATTGTCTCTAACAACAGCGGATGCAAATTCAAAAGTGTAAAGTGTAAAATTTGTAAAATGTAAAATTTTCCGAGTTCAAGTAAAATTATGTTTGTAAAATACGTCTATCGTATACACTGTGTGTCAGTCAGACGACATACGAGTACAACAGAGAGTTAATCTAAATGCTAATATTTCTACGTCAAGCTTCGATAAGGATTTCGAACACATACGCCACACTCGCACTTTGAGAACCATTGACTTGAGAATAAGACTTTTATGTCCGTTAAATTGAATTTCTTTCTATTCCATTTTTAAAACCTCGCGCCTTATAAAATATTTCGGTTTGTCTTTGGTATTGTTGATCGAAGGTTTGTCTGTTTCTTTTTTCTTTTCTAAATAAGATATTGACGTGAAACTAGTTTGTTTGATTCGTTATACGTCATAAATTGTAAATAGTTCAATTTCTTTTTGTTTAGGCCTTCGTGGTAATCTTGAAGTAAACTTACCTATTTATGACAAAAAGATATAGAATACCATCATAAGCGATTGTCTTTTAGTTAATCTGCTCTCTTTCTATCTCTATCTTAAAAAATATTTCTACTCAAGGCACTGAGGAATATTAAATCAAAAGATACTCATAGTCTCCGGGACGTTACTCGAAGAGTAGGATTCTTTGATATTAAATTATTTCTTTTAAATTCCATTCTTTTATACCCAGTTCGCAGAACTCGGCAAACGTCGGTCGTGTGCTTTATTATTTATAAAAATATATTTGTATAGCCCAAACGATTTGTAGAAGAAAATTGTATAAAAATTATAGAAAGTTTGTTATTTGATTTTTAATGCTTTGATTTTCCGAGATTTGTCTCGAAACAAAATTATTAATAAACAATAAATACATAGTTATGTCGATCGTCGAATCATTTTCGATGTCTGTTTACGTAATTTTTTTACAACCATTATACGCACAGGCGCACTTCTTATGTACAGTTTACGTCTTGGGCCCTTAAAAAGATTCATCACAACAACGTTCTCTCCTTAAAAGACCTGTACAGCATAATACATATTCAAATTCCACTTTGAAATTAATTTTCCAAGTGATTTGTTTGATTCCGAGCTTTCCATTGAAAACGTTTGCATTGTACTCAGGGTTCAAAATTAAATTTTAATTCGGAACCTCGCCGCAATTTCTGCGGTAATGATTGTCCTACAACAATCTGTAGTGGCCACGTGGTTCGGTTAATATACGTTTTATGAAACATATTGTACACAATGTTACGTAATGGATTTGTTATGCGGTTAAACTGGGCTGCACTTGGCTATCTAGTAAATTGCTAATCAGTAGTCTGATTCTGTTTAAAACATAGTTGAAGTATTTAGTTAGTTGGTAGTTGAATAGTAGATAACAGTTTGTTTATACATTTAATGACATTTTTGGATTGTACTTGGGCACTGTCGGCCATCATAATTTTCAGTTTTCCAAAATCATGTTTAGATTTTCTGGAGGTAAGGTTTTTATGTAGTTTCAATTTGTAAACAAGTAATAGTAAATCTCCACTCTAAATCCGTCGAACACGTCAAAATTCTAATTAAAATAATAAAAACAGCAACCCCAGGACTACTTCCCTACCACCCACGGTAAAAATCTTATTTAACATTCAAGCGTGGAATCGTAATGAGTCTTCTCCCAAAACATAACACATGTCGTTGGGCTTCGTTGTGGGAACCGCCCGAAGCACTACATTTGCGTCTTATGAATATGAATATGTGATAATTCCACTCCACGGATACCAGATAACTGTTATTTTGAATGTTTCCGCCACATTGAGTAGGCCTGTCGTTAGCTACGTCAAATAACCTGTGCTTGGAAGTTAAGTTTAACATTGCGTAAATATTAATGAAAGTCCAAATTTTAATCTCATTTTTACTCTACTACTTTTTTAAAATTGTTAGGGTATAGGCAATAAAAAGGTTTACATATTTGCGAACAGATTGTCTTAGGAACTGGAATAATATCTGAATTAGCTCGAGCGAAATGCCGTGAAGTTGTTCGTTAAATTATCGAAATTTGGCAAAGTGGAGAATTTAAATAAATATAAGAAGCAGACTTTCAAATACATGAATACATAATGTATTATGTAATCTAAATCCATATAAAATAAAAGCGAAAGTTCACTCACTCATCATGAAATATCAAATACCTACCGCTGGACGTTTAGGATTAAATTTCTTAGAGAGGTAATTTATAGTTAGCAGACTGATATTAAGATCTAAAGCGACGTAGTCGGATTAAGAAGGTCTAAAGGTACTCGCAATTTTATATGAAGGTCCACAATTTTTGTCAAAGATTCAGTTTGTTATCGACTAAAGACATAGTCCAATCTAAGCAAGTCCTTAGTTTCTAGAAAAGTCTTATGTAACAAATTTCAGTAATCTTCTAAACATTACCAGTTGTGTTCTCACCGATCGTTAACTAGCATGGCTGATGAGAAACAGGAAGATTCCGCGAGCTACAAAGAATTTATCGAGTAAAAATCTCATCTATAGAACCCTGACGTACCAGCCGATAGATATTAATCTCAGACCAATAAACGATCGTGATAAGAGATTTTCTTTCTATCCCCTCGTAATAGAAAATTTCTGCATGGATTGACGCTGCTATTTCAGTTTAATAACGTTTAAAAGTTATGAGGGTCATCGATGGAACGTGTGCACGTAATTTGAATTGGATTTTTACTTTATTACGCATTTACTGTGAAAATAACATTAGAAAGCAAATCATTTCACGCTAAATTTCATAATGCCTTATGGTTTCATAGCCTTGCGTTTTTACGTGTTTTACTCGTAGTTTTTGTGACTCTAACTAGATTTTATCTTCCATCACGTTATAACTAAGTGCCATTTTTAACGGCGGAGGTAATTTGAGCTTCATTATTATCTGCCATCATTCGAGGTTTGTTGGAACAAGTAAAAGCTATATTAATGTACACTTAGCATCTACCGTCTCTGTAACTTTAAGAAGCTTCGCAGTGTATATTGTCTTGATATAAGAAGTTTTAGTTCCGTTCTTCGTACTTCATTTTTCATTTCAGCTTGAAGCTTGCTATCGTAGTGGCTTGCTTTTCGGATTTCTCGTTTATGAACATATAGATAAGTTGCCTCAACGAGGTTTACACTTCTTCTAACGGCTAGTTATTTTTGCTTCTACAAAATTTCAAGTGACACGACAATGTTTGAACCATATTTTACACCCTCGGTTGAATCTACTTATTTTATCTGCCTGACTTCGTAGTTTTAATATCAATATTTGAAACTCTACGTTGAATCAGTGCCGCAAAAATCTCCTAACCCTTTATTACGTTAGCGATAAAGTCGCAGGATTCTCCGTGTTCATGTAAAACAATTTCTAACATCAAAAGACTCTTTATCTCAAAGCCCGCTGACGGTATCTCGCGTTGCGTCCATAATTACTAACTAACGCTGCAAAAATTGGCATGCACCGTGGTCTCTTTAGCCGGGCGGGGTGCAAACAGCGCGGGAGATAAGCTACATTCACGGGGAAATTGTGAAAGCGCCGAGGGCCCCAACAAAGAAACTTATTAACCCGTCACCAACTAATGGAAGAGCGTGGCTGGCGGTTAGACTGGCTGAGTGTTCATGTAGCAATTATAAACTGATATTGTTATTAACGTCTTTTACTGATACGAGTTTAACTACACAGTCTTCTCAACAGTCCTATTAAAAGTCGGTCATAGGTATCCATGAGTGGCAGGGGATTGTGGCTCTTCAAAATATTTTGCTATCATTATCACATAATAAATGATAACCATCAGATAGGTACACAATAAGTTAATCATAAATTCACAAGTTACCCCAGCGGCTTGTAATCATGTTCTTAGAATATAATCTGAGTGTCTCCAAGAGGACTGAATATAATATAGGCTTTGTTCAATCATTAATTTTAATTACCTTATCGACAAATAGTTTAAGATGCAAAATCAATGAATATCTCAATAAATAACGGAACCTTATCGAAAAATTATTACCAAGCATAGTTAAGTCCTCGGGGTGTTTAGGAACTTAAAAACGGGTTGCAAAGAGTTAATAGACGATACGACCACCGTGAATGGTCCATTGTGCCCTTTATAATGGTACTAATACGGGGCGCTGTAATTTTGGATGGGATATTATGCCGGGACCTCACTGACCGTAACATAATGTGTTTCGGTGTAATTGTATCCGATTTTTCGTAGCGTGTTAGTAATTTGTGGAGCGCTCCGTACGTCCTAGAGTATATGTTGGGGTTGCCTAGATGATAGTGATTCCGCTGTAATATGAATAATGTATTCAAAGAATGTATAATGGTACAATTGTGTGAAGATATTTAATTTTTCTATTCTCCTGTAAGTTTTTTTCACTATACAGATAAAAAATAAATTTAAAGTAAAAAAATAAAAACACACCTCTACAATATTATTATACTAACTGTGCAGTTCCGCATTGAAGAATTCTCTCATCTTTATAAATATTTTATTGTCAATGGAACTTTACTAATATATCATATGTCAACTTCATGAATCTTTGACAGTGACTAGGCTTACTTAAGGGCTGGCTTAAGGGTAAAAGATAGACTATGGAGAAGGCCGTTGGAAAATGTGTAAAATGATTCATTCATAGGCATGTTTTATGTAAGTTTTTGTAATACATTGAATTCGCCGTAGACCTGCCTTTTGATTCATGCCATTGAAACGCTAAGAGTGCGATGCATAGGGCACGTCGCCTGCTTTTCTCGGGTTAATTGCTCCTGTGAAGAGGCGTGGGCGATCTTATCTGCGCTAAGAAAGAGTTTTAAGCTGTTCCGTTCAGGCTTTTTAGAGGTTGCTCTTAGGTGAATGTATATTTTGTTTCGAAAATATTTACAAAGCGTTTAAAGCACTGTTTGTTTGCTCGTTTTTATTTTCCGTTACCGTGAGTCTTGATTACAGTATCACCGAATGATAAGTATAGTCGGAAGTAGTAAATGCACTCACTTAGCAAAGCTTAATGTTATTCAGTCTGTTAAAGACAATACAATTTAGCTGATACAAATTAAAAATCAAATTATAAAGACACCCAAACTATACCTACCTAAATCAATGAGTGACAACGATTCACTTGTTTCGCAGCGTAGGCAATATACGAGTACATACTTCAATCTTTCGCGCTACGCATAACGAATGACGTGGCAAAGCGCGTGTTCCGTACCGGAGGGATGTCCGCGACAAAAGGATCTGAGCGTCGCAGTAGGGGTGTTCGATTGTTGAAAGGGTATAAAGGAATTAGGTCATGCAATTTCTGCGTTCGCACTCCAAAATGTATCCCATAAAAAAACAAGAGCAAAAAGTACTCGTACAACGCTTATTGGTTTCGTAGCTCGTGTGATGTGTATGTAGGTTTTTGACGCCGTATATCCCAAAAAAGGACATGCATTTTTTGAAAAATGTGCCTGTGAGTCGCATATACTGTGAAATCACCACAAAATATAGACCTGAAGAACAGGATGCCTTGTTCAAGGTTCAAGCTATCAAAAGACATTCTATGAGACAAAAAATTGCAAAAGCTGTATCCATCCATCCATCAGCTTTTGTGAGTTCACTGCTGGATATGCGCAACTCTAACTGCTCATGACCTTTTTGAATCCAGGGTACCCGCTGTCTTCTTCAGGTCATCAGTCCACCTAGTTGGGAGGCATTCTAAGCTCCTTTTTCTGAGTCGTGGAAGCCATTCAAGGACCTTTCTTCTCCAACGGGGAAAAGCTGTTTAATGTATGGTAATTTTATTTAATAATGTATGCATAAAGAAGCAAGTGTCAAGTAGTCAGCTACTGGATGCACTTGACTTCGCTCCGAGCACCGTTGAGACGTACATCACAGAGAGCTACAGGATGCTAGCGCGATACATGGATGCATGTTTTGTACTTCATTTGCTCTTGTCTTTACTACTCAAGTATGTTTTACATGATATAAAAAGAATTTAGAACCTTGTTACAGACATTCTAGAACTTGTTTGTTATTCATTATTTTCTATACTCTTACGGCTGGAATTGATAATGAACCGAATCCAAAATCTTTAGGTTAAAAATCGCAAATGTCATCCAAATCCATAAAAAAGTGTGACATTTGCAATTTATGATCTAAAGATTTTGAATTATATCGATTTTATTAATTTCGGGCGTTTATATTTTGGTTCATCTATAGGGTTTTTAGTTGCTTGTCATATTATTGTCAATGGTAACTTACATCTGTCGCTACATTTTCTAACACAAATCCGCGGCATTATCAACTCGAACTCATACATTTATTTTTAACGCTTCACGCGTACAGTTGCAGCGCAGAGCTAATTCGCTTCAAACGTTATTGTTTTTTTATATAACCCTAAATATAAAGTATATTATATTTGTGCGAATTCATATACATTTGACAAGTTGATAGAGTAACAACCATTGAAATATTCTGATTTATAATAATTTCAGAAATAAGACGCTTCAAAGCAATTTTTACTTCACAAATCCTTTTACTTTGTCCTGCAAAGAATTCTTTCACCATTCAATAACTCTTGGAACCTAAAGATTTCAATGTTTAATATTTTATTCCCGACAATACATATTGAAACGCAATACTTCCGAATATATTTGCAGCGTAAATTCCGAATTTCAATATTAAATGGGAAAGCGTGTGGTCAGTATGAAATTTGTATTACGGGTACGCGTTTCAAACGATACGCCATTTGCGAGTTTCGAAGGAAATTTCGATATCCATTTTCGTATTATACAATTCCGCGGAAATATAGCGTGGGGAATGAGCGTTTTGTAGCGCATTGTGCGTGATGATGACTACCAAATTATGCTGGTGCTGACGAGAACTCGACGTTGGGTGTCAGTTTGCTTTCATGAGTATCATGTGTGTGTTTATCTACGAGGTATTAGAATTCAAGAGCATCATAACATAGCTTGGTATCAGGCTGTAATTTATCAATATCATTTAAGATTATGTCTAATTGCGCCGTCCTCGTCTTTAATAGCCAAAGTGCTTACTCATCGAACATTATTACCTGCGCGGCAAGGCAAAACTTATTTAATACTGAAATTGAGAATTTAGTCTCCGGTGGGCGATGCTCAATAAGCTGAGAATCTTTATTAAACTTTTAAGATTAAACTATATCACAACTGTTCAAGTTCCGCTCGAAATACCCGGTTAATAGAGAGTATAGATCATCTTGAAATATTGTCGAGATTACTCCTACTCCTTCGGTGGAAGCTAGTTCCGCGAAACAAAGGCGCTGCGGTATGAGCAAGGGTAGGTTCGCACGTTTAGCGGAAAGCGTTTTTCATTAACTAGCTGAAATTACCTGAGCTGTTCAATTTATTAGGCACGTTATTGACTAGAACTTCATATTTAGTATAGTAAGGACCTTATCATACATTTAATTTCTTACAATTACATAAAATGACCTTTAATTTTACACTAATAATCTCTCGCGTATTATTTACAAAAGTCCCAAATATTATTTCTTACTTTCTTAGATAATTGCATAATAACGTTATCACTTGATTCAAATAATAATGTTCAACGATTCTGGTTGGCAATCGATGCATGACTCAACGTCCTATCTGCTAACACTGGAGACGAACCTCGCTATCACGGAGTATAGAAACTAAAGTGTGTGTCAGCGTCTTTGTACACGGCTTAACACTCTCGCGGAGGCGTCAAGTCTTTGATGAAATATGCTGTGTGATAACTCCATTAATGGTGCCTCGCAGACAAAGTGGACCGTCGTCTCGTCTCCACGCCAGCTATCCCAATTAATCCCATAGATCGTGTAACAGTACGCGGTTTTGCCTATATTGCTCACCGAATAGAAACTTCGCTTTGAAGCAAGCTGCTTGAACAACTTTTTGTTTCGGTTTTAAACTTAGATTAACATGCCGGTGTGCGGTTCGTTAGTCTTGTGTGCTTCTTCGTCATAGCACTGAAGTGAGATATGTTATAGCTGCACTGAGGGTAACGATTAAAGATCTTGAGACACCAGAAAAGTGTGATTATGTTAGCAATAGTTTCGCCGTAATAGAAATATCATTAATCAATTAATTGTTTTGGTAAGGTGCCGTATTAATGAGGATAAGGAACGGTGAAAGAACACCTCAGCACATCTTTCGAATCGTTACTAATCATTTAATTTCAAATTCATTTATTCTTGTAGGTATCTTTGATACACTTATGCTTTCATTTCAACTTAAATTCTGCTGTGATGCAAATTTTCCCCTACAATGATATTTTTACTCTCACATTCCGACGGTGAATCCCAGGTTGATTTATAATTCAAGACACGACCCCTAAAAAGTATCAATTTTAAATCCCGTCAAATGTTCGCGCCTTCACCGCGGTCAATAGAAAGGGAATTTTGACTCGATAAACTCTGTTTCAATCCCGTACATGAGGGTTTTATTAGGTCGATAGATATAGGGCGGCCGTTATTACATTCAGGCCCGGTCGCTTTTCTGTGGCTCAATTTGAACACCGAATCGGACGTGGTTCCGGTTCGGTTATATTTTATAAGGGAGGGGAACTTTTGTTTTGCTACGTCTATGTATCGAGCGTTACACGTCTTGGCGGAAATACCGTTAGGCGGCTCCAAGTTTGTCAGGAATAATGATTTCCTCTTTGTGTTCGGTTGTTAATACGATTACGTTGTTTTGATTGTCGTACGCGTATCGTATTATGCGCTGTTGGTTTTGGGTTTTCTGCCAGAACCACGTGTGAACTTTTTGATGATTAAGTTGGAAAAATTTTAGGTATACTTCACTTAAATCTGCCTACGTAATAGATAAACCGCCGGTCAGTATGTGAATTCATGTTCACACTAATGTTATAAATGAGAAAGAATGTTTGTGTAAAAGTTTATGAGGGACTGGACTGACATAGATATTTTTTTCACTTGCGAAGTGGGGATAGACCACTGGTACAGAATAAAGAAACTTTTCTCAAGGTACCAACCCATTACAGAAATTTGTAATTGTCACGTTAATCAATAGTTTTGTTTGTAACATACGAGGATTGTCACATTGTCACCCACGGTTGTAACTGTCACATTCATTATCAGTTTTAATATTAAGTAGTAACTTAGTTCGTTCTCACCCACGGACTTCTTCCATTGTCATGCGCGTTTCTCTAACATAATTATTCTCGCGTGTCTCTATTTCGTGACACAAGTACTCATTCACAAGCACCGTTCGCGTAAGTTTTTCCCCCAAATTGGAGCTATTCAGGGAAATTAAAGGATTGCCTTAACAACCATTATTATTCAATTACACAACTTGGAACTGGGATCGTAAGCTATGCACGGTGTAGATCCTTTAAGGCTTAAGCCATGTTAACCCGTATTGTATTGTGTTTAGTTGTGACATTCGTATGCTAGCTGCCTTCGAGTTAGTTGTGGTTGTTCACAATACGAACACGCTCTACGACTTCCACCTATTCATAATTATTATTATAGTTATGTTACAAGTTGCTACGATATCATTGTGTGACTGTCGTAAGCCAAAAATTTACTATTAAGTTATTCACCCCTTGCTGTTTCGACTGCATATTAAGTACGTCTTTTTTTCATAAGTTTATAGGTCATTCTACTTTATTTAACAACGTCGTAGCTTGGTTAAAATGTGATCGTACACTTTTTTATCGTTGTCCATTACTAGACAATGTCTCTTATCGTTAAGCGTTGATTTCTCAGTATGTTTCCTCTTTAAAGAAACAATAAACATAACTTCATTTTGTTATCCATCGGCGGCAATAGCCATGGGTACATCATCTGCTGTATCGTTATATTCATGGTTTTACTTACTTTTCTGTTCTTATTTTACTATATTGATATACCTACAATAAAGTGTCATAAATGAGTATCTTACAAAAGAATTAACAACCCATCTAAACTTACGAAGTTATCGCCATTTTAATTAGCCAATTGTGCTAGTCCGTACTTGGTCGTTTATTTTCATTTGTCTGCGCGTTCGGTCGTTAGCAATTCAGTGGCATGGAGTAATACCGCGCTCGGCTCAGTCACGTGACCAAGTGACTTTGATCGTCCTTATCGCCGTATTTATATTGCAGTATTTTGTCGGCTACCAACAAATAGATTTATTTATTTATTTCCTTCTCTCACGCTGAAACTAGGTACAATTTGGATTATTCAGAACTTTGGTTGATGGGGAATATCTACTTTAAAATTGGAACCGAAGTTGATGGTAGCTTTTTTAAATGTGATCGGCATTTATTTGATAGTTTGAATTTATTATTGAGTCACAATTTGAATTACATTACATGACACATAGCTAAGGTTAGAAATTATGTTGCGCAATCTTTAATTTTGTTACGCTACACTGTCATTTGAAATAACATTGTGTCCTTCATTGTGTTTCTTGATATGCTAATCGATTTTTGAACTCGGTGATGCAACATCTAAGCCATTTTGTAAATACATTTATCAAATTATTCATAGAGTACCTATTACTATTGGAAGAGTTAAAGTTACTTAGAGTCACTCAGAGAGCGTGTTGCCTTCTTTTGAAGTCCAATCTTTTAGACGTGTGATTCTAAGGTGGCCTGAGGTTGGGCTAGAGCCGACTTCTATTGAAAAGACAGACAGCAAACTCGCCTCATTAATATGCTACGGTTCACAGTGAGGGAGCGGTTAGATAATGACAATTTAACCAAGTTCAGCCGCGGGATATTGCCACCCCTTTTACCAACAAAAAGTGGAGGGATGTGAGTGGATTCAAAGAAGGAATGAAATAGTTCTATGGCACAAAGTTTTAAGTGGTTACTTTGCTGATTTTATTTGGTGAGATTTAGTCTGTTATGATTACAGTTACTATTCGAGTGAAATAATAATATCCGCTTAGATGGTAAAATACCCCTATTTGTATAAAACTTTGAAGTATAAACATGTTTTCGTTGAGGAACTTTCAAACAGTATTTCATCATTACGTCTACAACCCATAATAAAATTGTCCCACTGCTGGGCTCGGGTCTCAATCTCATTATCAGTATTTAGATGATCAAAATAATTTGGATGTTTTTTTATCACATTTCAGTACCAGTCGTCAATGTTTATTATAGATAATTTACTTGGTTAGATACATACCGCTACCGATAATTTACTTGGTTAGATACCGCTGTGTTACCGAGTACACGGCACAATAACAAAAGGAACTCGATTCCAGGTAATAATTCGTTTCATGTTCACGGAGCGTGTAATTATTTACGTCACAGCTACCCTAAATACACAGAGGCCGGGGTGGTTATCTATCCATTTAAGATGATGTTGGAAAAATTCAAATTTCGGTCTGTATCGTCGCAAAGACGCTAGATTACAATAAATTATGTGGTGATAAGCCGAACGAACTCTTCGAACACTACAGAAAAACTGTGAACGTATTATACGTAGGTATAAACCTTCCTCTTCAATCACTCTATCTATTAAAAAAAATCGCATCAAAATCCGTTGCGTAGTTTTAAAGATTTAAGCATACAAAAGGATATAGGGACAGAAAAAGCGACTTTATTTTATACTATGTTATGATATATATTTACCTTTTGTATATAATTATAATATAGAGTTTTAACTTATATACATTTTTGAAAAAGGACTAACATAAAATGAAGTTAAAAACTTTTTTATTTATTTTATTAAGTAGTTCTGAAAAAAATCATCGTGAAATTAAAATACAGGGATATTTTGTAATAATTCTTTTGTTGTGTAGACTGTAGATAATTGCAAATTGTCAACCCTATAAGTAAAAGAGGGAATAGAATAGGTACCTATAAAAAACCCCGAGGCTTTCAATCTTCATCAATCATTGGCAAACTTGACGTTATTATTGAAATAAGAAAAACTAGCGGATCTCAAACTTTGCTCTTTCATATTTTTTAGATTCATTCAGCTGTTGCCAAGAATATTAACATATTAGTCATATTACTCCTACTATTAGTTAAATCAATTAGGTATACAATGATTATAATTGATATGTAATAAATTAATTTACATATACCGATGTTTCAACTCTGTGAACCGTGACAAATTAACCTATTCCGCTTGTTTGATGGATGAATGGTAAATTTAATGTAATGGAAAAACTGACAAAATTATTGTTAATGTTAATTTCATTATTAAAGTTACTTAACACATCCTTTCATTTTGAGTCATATAAACATTACATAAAAACTGGAGAGTTCAATTATATTCGTGACGATTTTAAAAAATTAATACTTTTTCTATCTATAACCAAAGATAAAGTATTAGTTTAACCAAAGAGTAAATCAGTTCTCAAAAACACTTCATTCATAATAATATAGTGTCATAAAAACCAGCATACACTCATCCAGATCTTCCATATGCCAACAATTTACAGAAGCGCTGCGTCATAACGAAACGCCGGGCAATCTACTAAGTCGCATGCCGCGGCTCCCGGAATTACCTTTCTAACTGCCGTCGTCAACGAGATATACGACTGAGGTTTGCACCGAGTCCGGCACAATAACTCCCTCGCAATACACCGCTCGCCCCGGGACTACTCGACTACTTCTCGACAGTTATTGGGTAATAGTGCAGCCACGTACATGACAGATGGTTGCTTCGTATGCGTTCCGTTCTGGTGACTTGCCGTAGCGAAGCATAGCGGAGTCATCGTTTGCTAATCTATTGGCGTTGAACACGAATGATTTCCAGTTAACTTGGTTGATTTTACTTGTTGTACTCGTAAGTTAACTTGCTGTACAGTCGAGTACAGCCAACGGAACGAAAGAGATACGTACGAGAAATACCTACTCGTAACCTTAGCACTTACGCGGTTCGTTGAATGCTTTATATACGTAATTATTGTTATAATCATCTTTATATGTCATCAAGCTGTGTTTTAAGTCCTTAGAAGGCTTGAAGATACCAGATAGTCCGTTTTGTGTCTAAGCCCGCTCTAAAAGTCTCGCGTGATCGACGTAGCGGAATATTTTTTTATTTTTGGCCACCCGTCGACAATGTCTTCGGTGATTATTACCTGCGCTGATCACTTACCAGTATATGGGTGATATGTTATAAATATAAACCCGATGTATTACACCGTCGACTGGATTTTTATCGTAGCCCTAATATATCTGGTCGTCAAATATAACACATCGATAGCGGTTCCCCGCGGTGTTTTATTGTGATTACGCGCTGTTCGTTCTCTTCTATTATCTCCCCGAGGCGAACCGTGTAAAAATTCCGACCACGTCTTCGAAACATAAGAGGCAATAATACCGTGAATGTTCATAGCTCGTCACGGGAGCAGGTGTGTTCTGGGTTTAATTGTGAAATATTTCAACCCGCCCGTAGTGCCGTAAGGCTAAACTTTAGCATTTCATACTCGGGCTCCGCTCAGAATAACGTCCTTAAAGCTCATTAGTTGTACGAACTTGTAGCCGGGACGGTATAAATTGCCGCCAATTGTATTGTTTCGTAAACCCTTTCGGATTATTGACGCTGTCACGATTATGCGCGCGTTTAATCTGCGTAGGTCCAGATGTTATTTTACATATAATATGCACAGTTATTAAGTTTCTTTTTTATTCAGTAAAAAACATGTTGTATGGGCAAAGTAAGAATAACAATTGCATCGTTCTAAACATAGACATATACATAAATGAGCTGGCAGAATTTTGGCTCTATCTTTTCTTTTTATGGGTCTATGGTTCCAAATTATGAAATATTATTCTTAAATGTTTCTTCTTCTACTCGTATTTCGTTGGTCATCAGATGTGATGTGGATAGCCATTAGCCACGCCTTCTGATATTCTATTGTGGCATTTGATACCTATTATATACCACAACTATCTACGCTATTATTGAATATGCCTCGTTGTTTCAGTGTAAATAATATTATTATCCAGTGTAACAGATAAGTGAATTCAATTACCGGGCCGCGGTCGCATCGTATAAAAATAATTACTGCCCAACGTTGGATAAGCCACTTCATTACAAAACAATTGGCTTGTTGAAATAAATACCAGTATGTTAATATGATTTTGATTTTGTTATATATTAGCTTAATGTGATTTAGCTTCTTTGTCGTTCATATAAAGTTCTATGTACCGTGTGACTTACATTGAGTTTAACTCCCATTTGCGGTGTTTTTGTGAAACATTGGCGGTTGAAGCTTGCCTCGCTTTCGTAAGAACGTATTCGAATGTAGTATAAGACCGAAAAGTAATCTGTTACATAAAAATAATATTTTTCATTCAAAATAAATTCATACAATTTAAATTCAGTAGGTATGTACTCGTATATACAAAAATGTCATCTTACGTCAGCAACAGCCCATTTCGACAATGACACTGTTAAATAATTAACACTAATGATTTTGAATTTATATTTCAATTGGATTTAAATTTTAAGTTGCGCAAAAAATCTTTAAAATCGGATATGCGACGTGAATTTATTTAACGCGCCATCGTTACCGGAAACGGCCCTACGGACACAAAGATTAAATTACAAGTGACCATAAATTTGTTATCGGGCGAAAATTTTCAATAAAATCAGCCGCGTGATCCATAATCGTTAATTATATTAATGAACGCAATCGCCGCAATTTGCGCGGGTATCCGAAAATACAAATTTACTGTATTTTTTGCATAATAAAGAACGCGTTCATCAAATTTTAATATTATATGCGCTTATTAAGTTCGCAAAGTGTTTGTATGTGCAACGTTGCTCTTTAAATGTTGCTGCCCGAGACGTACTTATGCAAGGAATATCGGGGATATAGGTTATTTTTTCATGTCAACCAAAAAAAAAATACAGAATAGATTTAAATGAGACGCTCCCATTACTTAATAGTACTATAGTCAATGACAAGGAACTTGATAAGAATCTAAAAGAGACAGTTAGATGCGCAAAACAAAAAGCAGAGCAAAACGACTTCCGCGCATCTAATGTCTGTTTCTACGTCTTGCCAAGTTTCTTGCCCAGGACTGTATAAAATTATAAACTTTAGGAATATGGCAGTTTTAAATAATGAACTTAGCAAATTAGCTTTAAATAAAGTTGACATTTTTGAGTTGCAATTTCGTATAACAATAAAGTTATAATACCAAGAGTTTAACTGCAATCCAAGACATTAAAATGTGTTCGTACTATTCGTTACTCGTGAATACTTACAATCGCGAGCCTCATAAATGCGGTTGGTATTCGCAACCGGTGTGCTTAACTACTTTGGGATGAAATAAGTGGAAGTTTATACGAAAATAAAGCGGCCCGAACAGTAATAAAGACGAAACTAAGTAATTACGCTATACGTTGCATTGGAATTGTTCGGGAAAAAACTCCACGGTTCGTTGGAAACGACGTTTTTGCAACCTTTATGCTAGGAATTGTGATTTGTAAAAAATGTTGGTAGGTGTAGGCTACACGAAGTTATTTGAAATTATTTGGTAGTTGAAATGAGGCGCTATTTATACTAAATTTTCTTTAATGATTGAAAACAGAGAAACAATAATTATTGTTTTAAGAACTATAAACAAACATTTATTGTAGCTTTCTCATCAGACCCTGCATATATTATACCTACTTCTTGCAACATGTCAAACTCGTTCGGGTTCCATGCTTTTGTTTTGGAATTCCTATGGTCACCCGTGACACCATTACATTTATTGCATTATCATTCGGTTTACCAGTGTTCTCAAAATATCAGCTAGGTATTATAAATCGGACACTGGGAAGTGAATAAAATTTAATTTACACGATTTAATTACATACGTCTGTGAAATTAATCTAAGGTCGTAGTGAAAGATGTCTACTTTTTACAAACTAAATTAAGTTTATAACCAAACAAAAGCTTGCAAAAAGTAGGCACGACACTGCGACCTAAAGCCTCTATTTACGCTATACATCGTCAATTTTTCCGCCAGTAGACTCACTATATAATATTTCTGTGCGGTTAAAACTTGTTGTTTTTGATGTTTCACCACTAGACAAGTTTTGATGCATGAACTGAACACGGACTATGAAAAAATAAATTCCGTGGTAAAAGGAGATGGTCCAAATCCCATACACTAAAAACCCAGAATCGACAGCAATGATATGTTGACCATCGGATAGACTATAATAGACATTTGAAGGTACCAAAAGGTCAACCTTGAAATCCATGAGATATAGGAGCTATGACATGAACATTGTTTAAACATTCAA
>DWKA01000298.1:0-18443 GCA_018249155.1 Panoquina ocola ocola
TTTTAAAATCTTCTTGTCCCTCTTCCTTTGAGCAAACGATGTAATACTCGTATCGTAATAGGTACGAGTATATCTGATTAACTGAATTTTTAAAGAAAAATGGTATATTTTCATTACTCTGGAAATTCATTGATATACCAGTTTAGTTGATGATGATTTTTCTTTATTTTTCCATAATTTTTCTGCATATATGTATGTGATGTAAGTTGTGAGATGTGATATTTGTTGTTGTAATTTATTGTGTTAATTAAAGAGAAGGTGGTTGGACGGCCATTTAATAAAAAATATTTGCATTACAATGAGGAGAAACATGAATCTACCTATATTTACTAATAGATTATCATGATCGCTAATATTACAAAACAATATAATTTTTACCAAGTCATCCCTTAATTCATTTTTATCCAATAAGCTGAATTAGAAAAGTGACGATGAATGCGCTTAAAGGTACCGTACCTTAATTAAAAGTTCTCCTCCATGACAAAGCACCTTTCCGAAATGGGGGGTAGATTAAAAAATTGACGGTCATAAGTGTATTTGCAATACCTACATGAATAAATTAGTTTGATTTTGATTTTTGAACCTACAAGAGTTCAGAAAAAAATGGGGCTATATACTAATCATCATAGCAGTACCTCGCAATACGTATCATGCAATCGCTTTACAAGATAGAGGCATATAATTAAATACATATTAATATTTTACACGGAATGTACTGAGAAATTCTTGACAAAAATATTGTCGTTTCAGGAGCTTTCGAGTACAGAATTCACGTTTGAGATTTCACTTCACAGTTTAATATTAATATTATAATGCTTTGAAACCAGTTTACCTATACGAGTATAAATAGGGCAATGTATATAAATGGGTAGGAATATTTAATTAAGTGCAGGTATATATACATGATATACTAAACACTTAACAATGATTATAAAATTGAAATAATATTATAGAATAGGATAATGTATATTGATGCATCATATAGGCATTACATTCTATCTAAATATCCAGTCAGTCTGTTGTTTACATTCGGTTTGAATTTTGTATATTGAATCTCAGGTCATTGAACCTGTTCCGTTACGCATTTTAAAATAAAAATAGAAAATAGTCGTTTCACAGTTCAAAGTTCATCCAATTCTAAGTATGTATTTAGACAAGTTACCGCGTCGTAACATGTTATCTAACTAAAACAGGACGTGAAATTTTGTGAATGAGCCTTAAACATGCAAATTTTAAGCATTGCCAGTTCTGTTAGAATTCAAACGATGTGATTATAATAAACAGTTATATCTCCATCTATCATTTGAAACTGATCTTGCTAGACAATTATGACGTTTTGCATTATCATGATGACTGCGTAGGTAAGGATTGGCATAAAATTATACCGACCGATACTTAACTGTTGAAATCTACAGTTCTGTATGTATATTGCCTATATAATGTATAGTATCGATGTAAATTAATCACATAATAGTAGTAATAATATTAGGTATTTCATCAATACAACACAACTCTATTATTTAAGAAACATTCTTGTGTTAGGTATGTGTCAACATTAGATATATTAAATAACATCACAAATGAGAATATATTATGTAGGTACATAATTATAATTTTGAGCATATCGCTCGGAAGTTTTGTTTTAAACAAATAAATCTTTTTGATGTTGCATTGAAAGTGGTAAAAAAATAATCGAAAGAAAATACTTTACGAAATATACTTTAATTGAACTGTTTTCACCAGATCACTATATAAGTATTTTCCTATGCGCCGGTGAGAATCTGCGCGTTGAAGCCGCATTGCTACAGTACCACGGACCAGACTTATTTACGTTACCTAATGGTACGGCAAATTTGGACCTATCGAAACGATATCTGTTAAAATAATATTATTAGATATTGTAATTATAAAATTTGTTTAATTATAATAAAATAACGTAGGGCTCAACGATGAAATTAAGTTTGGCGATGAAATGTTATGCTAAGGACACGAACTTGTGTCGAGAACAGCGAAGCCAATTCAATAGTAAGAGTCAAGGAATGACTTAATTCAATTAGGCCTGTTTAGTTGGCTTCGTCTAGGCCGCCTGTCGTCAGATCAGCTTAACAAATGAAAATTTTGGGATTTAAGTTTTTTGTAAAAAAATAGTGCTAGGCGATATTAGGACGTTGACAACCTTGGTTCATCGCACTTCGACAATTACGTAGCGTTTAAGTACAGAAAATAATAAACGTGTTTTTTCGAGTAATATCGGCTATCTTCGCATTTCCCACCGTAGACGTATTGTACACAGATGACATAGAAATGTGAAACTTTCTTCAATATCGAACGCGACATGGTGTCAAGTGCGATTATAGCGAACGTAGTGGCAGGGCGCCGCGGCCGGTCGGAGAGAGCGCGGCCCGGTTGCGACCGGTCGGCCCCACCGCCGCGCGCGCGCACACGCCGCTCTGCGCCGCCGACGTCGCGACGCTCGCTCGCGTTGCACCCGCGTCATCCGTGCGCTACAGCCTCCGACGCCCCGCTACTACAACGCTGTTTACGTTTTTTATCATCCCAGCCGCGTTAAAAATGTTTCGTAAATGCATGTGATTGAGACTTCCGTGTGATCGGTACTGTAAACGTGAATGGACTTTCTGACGTTACTTGCACTTGGATACGACTTTGAAAATAAGAGTGAGTATGTTTGTTTTAGGTTTTATTTATAAGGGAGTGAGGGTAAATGATAAGTTCGTAAGATAAGGGTAACGGTGCGGAGGACGCGCCGAGTGCGTGTAACGAGATTAGGGCGGGCGAGTGACATCCCTAGCGTCCCGCGTCCTGGCGCGCCCTGCGTTCCGCGCCTCACGTCCCCCGTCCCGCGCCGCGGCCCCCGCCCGTCCTGCGTCCCGTGATCCCGCACGCGCCGCCCGCCCTCGCTCCGCCACGGGTTTCCTTTTTTCTTTTCACGCCCGCCTTGACGCTACGCTCGCCTTTAATTACTTTTGTTCAAATTTAGTTTAGTCCTTCTCTACTTTATTACTTACCCGAGAAAAGTAGATACTAGATTGTCGCTCTCGTAATATAAGCAAGATAAGACTATTAACTGAAACTTGTTTAAATGTTATTTTGTGCGTACATTTTAAACAATTAACTTTTAATAATTAATAACATGTTTTCAATTTATTCATAAAATAGGAAAACAAAATGAATGCAATAAAAAATCATTTATTTTTTTCGAGTGTTGATAAATTGTAACATATAAGAGGCACTTATTGTTCATCTAAGAACGACAGATTAAAGGAAAAATAAGGCAACCAACAATGACTTCAAATATTATGAAGTGGGCGACGTAATTACCACGTATATTATTATGTTGATGATAAATAGGGAAAAAATTAAACAAAAATCTTACGTTGATGTTACTTAATTAATTATTACGTATTATGTTTACTCATGTTTATTTTTAAATAACTATTTTGCCTTTTACAATCATACTAGCAACTGCACGTGGCTTCACTCGTGTAATATAGAGTAGGTAATGGTGATTTGAAAGGTTTACATAGTAGGGTTTTAATCATTGTAGTAACTAAAAAGTCAAAAAATCCTTTTCACTACCTATACTGAGAATTCAGAAAATGATAACATAATACTTAGATAAAATTAACAAAAAAAATCGGTATGCAAGCTTAGGTATAGATTTAAGTTAGATAAACATAATTATCTTCGATATTTTCTTTACTCTCTTAAGGTATCTGTCTTAAGGATTCGTTTATTTCATATTTGGGTTTAGAACCCTAAAAATGAATAAACAAAGTAGATTGGTCTAAAGATAAACAGCAAAGTGCTTGTCTTTCGTAATTCAACTCATGCAGCATGCAGCGTTCCACTCTACTTATCATAAGTCTGCCCACAAATGTATCTTCGTACACGTCATATGCGCTTATATTTTATTAAATATTAGCTACTCTAAAATAATGTCCGCAGCAACATTAATATCTGCAGTTATAATAACTGCAGTTGAAATGTATTTTTTAAAGTCGATTGGTGTGTTATCTATGGGATTATTATTATTCTCAGTGTTCCTACCCATCTCACTCAACAAATACAGTGTATGGATATTAACATCTATTCTATCAGTGAAGTTCTAACAAGATCATGATCAATAATAGATCGATCAGCTTTTAAAATATTTTAGAACATAACGTGACTGAGCCCGTTAAATCTAGGCGTACAGAAACAGCCTTTTTATTGCTGTTCGATTTTCAAACGGAGCTCATTGGCGCAATGTTCGAACGTGTAAGGATGTTAACCTCTCGCGATGTTCAACCATAGTTAATGTCTGATGTCATGCCATAGACGCCCACGGTGTCCGCTGCTTAGCATTTGGACATTTGCATTTTATAAAGGCGATTGAGACGGTATTTGATTTTATCGGTGCATCATTGTTTGTTTATTTGATCTCGTTGTTTAACATTTAATTTTGATTTGAGTTACTGTTGATTAAAATCTTATTTATTTTGACACGGGTTTTGATTTCCATTTGGAAATTTAAATGATTATTATCTATCGCAAGGAAGTTCTTCCTTGATCTTTCGATATACTTGACACTTTAATCTATAAAATGTTCACTTTAAAAAGTTTACACACGTTTTTTTTATAAATTTTTTACTTACAATTTTATTGTCTAAAGAGTTGAAAGTTTACCGTTTTTATTCCGTTTTTTTACAAATTCCAACTGTGAAGTATTAACTTAAGTTTTAGCATTTGAAACCCTGAAATGTTTCGTTATTTTTTTTATTAAAAACGTGTTCTTCTATGCAAACACGTTAATATAGTTAAAATATCCAAAATATTTATGATGTATACACCTGTAACAGGTAATTCATTGAAGTTATATTATGCGTTTGACACGTTCTCGTTAAGTCACTCGTGTAGTAGACAGCAGAAATTAGAATATTTAATTTCAAATTCATCATTCACTAAATGTCAAAACTTTGCGCAGAAGAAGATGAATGGATGAGAATCGCAGAACGATAGAACGTAATTTAAATTTTCTCAGTTTGATAATATTAAATATCGTCTTAATTAGTGTTATGTAACCCGTGAGTAGCACTAATACCTATAATTAATATTGTAGGATGAAATAGCGTATAAGTTTATTTTTTATTCTTATCTTGAGTTAAAGGCAGTGTCCCCTTTTCGCTGTAGGGACTCTTCTGAGCCGTTCTTCATCACATTCATATCACCTAGTCTATCTGTTGTCTCCGTATACTACCGTATGTCACCTAGTCTAATACCAACGATACTCATGTAAGGTTGTAGAGTTTATTACTGGACTGGCGTGGCTGGCTACCACGCTCCTTCTAAAATCGATCGTCAAATGTTTTTAGGCGTTTCGGTCGCAGTGAGCTAGAGATAATGTGGATCTTCCGCCTCATTGTAGCCGACAACTTGTCGGTGCTTTTGATGTTACTGATGTTTATAAGAGAGTGACCACTTGTTATTAGCACTTGTGACTGGTGTAAAGATTTTTTTAAACTTAAAATTCCGATTTTCCGTGTAATAAATCTACCGACGAATGAACGGTGATGTGCTAATTATTGTGTAGTGAGCTAACTTAACAAATCGATTATCAAACAGAACGAAGTAATTGCTCGTAATTGTTTTGTGTGCTATTAATTGAGCATGTCGACAAACAAGTTTTATTTCTTTTATTTTTCCTTTATTGAATGTCTA
This sequence comes from Panoquina ocola ocola, assembly GCA_018249155.1. Classification (NCBI taxonomy): domain Eukaryota; kingdom Metazoa; phylum Arthropoda; class Insecta; order Lepidoptera; family Hesperiidae; genus Panoquina; species Panoquina ocola. Next base: position 5,719 of record DWKA01000298.1, read on the forward strand.
CTTGTATTTCTATATTTTAAACAAATTTACCTAAATATTTTTTGGGTTCTTATTTTACTTCCTCATCTAATTAACAAAAGATTTTACTGTCTTGTACTTGTCTCTGATATTTTTTTTAACTAGACACCAAAACAGATTTCTGGAACACTTGATCTTGATAAAGTCAAAACCATTCAAGTTTCGGAGCAACGTAAAATAAAATTCTTTTTGATAAAAACGTTTTGTTTTGTCTCAACAATCAGATTTTGCTAATAGCTTTAAAATATTTTGTATAGTCCAACAATTTTTTTATGATGTTATTAAGACCGCTTCGCACACTCATACCTAGACATTACCAATACTCTACTAAAAAATATATGTGGGTATAGTAGATCATTAAGAGTTTATTTTTTACGACTCCTGCCTGCTGCATAGCGCAGTTGGTAGTATAACCCCCTACCTGCAAAGCTCGCTGGGAATCCTAGGGCGGTGGCATGACGTATTAAATAACTAGAAGAGTTACATTTGGCCTGAAAGATGTAGTTTAAGAATAAATTTATAGTTTAAGAAGTTATAACCCGTACTGATGCTGTTCACCATCATCATAATCATAATGATATTTTGTTATCGAAACAAAAACAATGTTTCAAATGTCAACATTGTAGGATAAGAGGATATTATGCTTTAATTAAATTTTCAAGATTTGATCTTAATATATTCTAAGAAAATAGTAAGTAAACGTTTCAAGTTAAAAGTAAGAATGATCACTGAGCAGCAATCTTCGTCTGTGTTAGTGACGGATATTACCACGTTGCGAGTTGTTCACGCGAGTAACCGGGCCGCTATGTAAATGTCGCGTGCCAATGGAGTCACAAGTTCGAAATATCTAATAAATTGCAGAATGTTTAGAAAACAGCATATTTTACATAATAACGGATATTAACGCTATGTGGCAATATTTTCGCAATGTTTTAAAAGCAAAACACATAGTATACGCAAGCGCGAAAGGAATTAGTGCCGAGTCTAACCTTGCACCGAGGGTAATGAATTGCAATTAGCATATCCAATTATTGTGTTTTGCCGAAGGTTTTTGCTAAGAATTCGTAATATGAATTAAAGATGTTTTGTATGATTGAATATAGGTACTTACAATGCATTTAAAGGATGGAAGACGGAATATTCACATATTACAGGTTTATGACGTAATTATATGAAAATAAAACTGCAGTAAAATTAACGATTAAATTTTATTTTTAATGTAAAATTAAAAACAAATGTAATGGCCATGCGATAACTAATTATGAAATGCATCCTATACACGAATACATCGATATTTCAGTAAAAAAAATGAAAATAAAAACAGTAGGTAGATAATACAGCCCCACGAAAAGAGTGTCTTATATCATTGTTTACAACACTTTGTGTTGTGATTTAGATGTGCTGAAGAGTTTCTTTTGCCGTTTCTTGCCGTCCATGAGAAAACATCTAGGTACATATATCTAGAGACTATAATATGATTAATGATTTTGAATTTGAATTTATTCCAAACAACTCGTGCCCTGCCTGGGGATTTAAAAGGTTTTTTTTTTTTATTCTTTTATTCGCAGCAAGATACATATTCAACCACTCGTCTGTAGGCTATTTACTCGTATATAGATAGTTAATTCTACTTATATAAATTTTATATTAAATTCACAGAAAAACTATAAGGTCAACTAAGCCAAACAATAAGCCCTTCGTTTTGCATCGTTTTGTGATAAATATTCAACGAGAACCGTTAATAAAATATTACTAATCAAACCTAATTAATATTCAGCTATATCCACAAGTTTCTACATAATAAGGATCGTAAACCAATAATTATTATTCTGTAACGCTCGTGTTACTCTATGTTGCTAAAGAGGTGAGTTGCATAATGCAGGCTAGAGTAATAAATAAACAGAGCACTCAGTTGGCCGCGCTCCACAGTCCAGTTGATAGCATGCATACTGCTACTATAGATAAAATAAATATGATTGTGGCATTTTCACTAACGCCGGAATTTAACGCCTACTACTTTTATGTAATAAACTTTCTTAAAATTCGAATGCTCATAATTATAATGATGATGTACAACAACAAAAACTAATTGCTTTCACGTAAACTTGCAATGAAATAACAATAATATGACCCGGAGAATAAGCTTGAGTTTTGAGTCAAATATGCTGTATGTCAACACCAAAGTAAATTTCAAGGTACTCAAATATTACCACAATAAGTACTCAATCGGATATTTTACGCTGAAGTAACGTAAGTACCACAAATTTCAAAATGCAAGTCACGAAACGATATGTTGTGTCATGTAATAAATGACATGTAGTAAACAATTACAACATGGGAAATATTGTGGATTACTTAGAAGTTGAATGAATTAAAATAAATTCTTAGAATATAATGTATCATAATATTGCTAACGTTTCATTAAGATGCATTGTATAGATTACCGTATCTATAGGTGAAGAGCTAGTGTGTAGCTTTATATATTATGTATATGTATATAAACTGTGGTAGTCAGACTTAGTATAGTACCGTATCATTATTATCAATTTAGGTAGTGACTAAAACAATTTATAATGGAGTGGCTATAATAAACTGGTAATAACTTCGGCTTACCTAAAGATTTCAATTTACCTCAATGGCCTTTTCTGTATGCCAGCATAGCATACCGATGGTCACTTTAAGCTCTCTATTTTGTGCTTAAGGTACAACCAAGGTGATTAATATTGATAAATTGCAAAATGTATCTTAGCCGATAAGCTGTCGCCTACTAAACATATTATTAGTTATACATAGAAAGTCGATAAAATGTAAATTCTGTTCGTTGCATAATTTTTAATTATAATATTTAAAAAGAAAGTTAGCGTGAAGGCCGAAGGAACGGAAAGAAAATATTTTCTCTGAGGTCAAAAAAATTTGATTACGTAGGTAATTTCAAACAAAACATAATGAAGATTGAAGCTTTATAAAGCTCAATCTGTACCTAAATAAAATCGGGTCGAAATATTGCAGGTGCTACGCAATTTTCAGGTAAAACTCGCTGAATATATCTTTTTGATGTTATTTTAAAACAGTTCATTTAGAAGTCTACAGAAGTCTACACGTAGAAATCCATTAAGTAGAAGTTTAATTTATTTCGCTTCGGCTTGAATCGCAGTAAAATTTATCTCTAGCTTAGCAGTTATACATAAACTCTATTGTTTTTAAGCGTAGCAAACATTTTATTTTGTCTGCATTCATAAAAACAAAATACCTACTCCGTTAGTTATTTAATGATAACATATAGAGTCTTCGCATTCTAATCATTTTTCCAATAATAAACACTATTACATATCAGCTTTTACTAAATGCATAGCGAATCATAGTCATAATTTGTTATATTTATTATACAATTGCCTGAAACTCGTAATATACCTAATGATGACGATGAATGGGAAAGGAAAACGTGCGCGCCTGTTTTCGAATAAGTCAACAATTTATATATATATACATATGTATACATATATACACACATTTTTTTCTTATAAGTAGGTAGATCGATAAATAATAAATAGATATGTTCGCTTATTTCGGACGAAATTTATTATCAAGTTATGATAGTGCTATGCTACACTAAGAATTTACGTGTAATTGATATTTACCAGAGTTATGTTTATAAGATAATGTAATCAGAATTGTAATTGTAATTTAAGTCACACCGTCAAAATATAACGCAGAGAATATCGTTGTGTTTTATGGTAAACTGTTTTGCCATGAATCTAATGGAGACAATAATTAAAATATTTAGTCGTAGGTATACAGTACGTTCCGCAAAACAAGGATAAGTACGTTCCATAAAATGAAATGGCTATTTTCCGGTATGAGTGAGCAATTTATTAGGCCTAACATGAACAACCAGGCGCTTTGCAGCAAAAATATGCTTCCATAACTTTGACCTACTTCCTCCCAAGCTATGTGCAGTTTCTCTGTATTAAGACTTACTCAGTGTTTCATTCGGTTGGTTTTAACTACCTTCGGATTTAATTAGTGCAAATCACGCTTTGCGTTCTTGATTTTCATTAATAACGTATGTATGCTCATGTTTACCTGATTACCTGTGAACTGTTTGGCCAAACTATGTACCTATATATTTTATTGTTATCCTGTAACTGGATTTATCTCGCATATTATAATTGATATTTTGTATTGAATTGATATTATCTAAATATAGGAATAATCAATTAAAATAATCGGATTAAATCTGAACAGATAAAATCAAACTGGAGTGAAACATAACATGAATTATATCCGAGAGTATTTTATTGAGGGATCTCGAGGAAAGAAAATATAGATAGGATTTTCCTGCAAATTTCCATATTTTTATTGATGTACTTACCTATATTTTTTCAAAACTTTAGCTGGGTTCTTCTTGGGGACGAAGGAAAGTAACATTTACCAATGTAATAATTAATTTATATGATGGAATCTCTCTTAAGACGTATGTGAGAATTGTGCTACATAGAGAGTCTGCACATGATAATATTGTGTATATAAATACCTCAACCTTATTTTAGTGGGTTCCGATGTTAAGATACAATTATGAGATATCGCTGAACAATGCCACATACGATACGGCAACATTTCCTTTGTTTACTCACAACAACAGACGTGTAACGAAAACACTCATTCAACGTTCGTTCTCATTTCGGTCACATGTACCTATGCCGGGGTCACTCACGAACGATATGCGTCTTCCGCGAATTGTTATAAAAGGCTGAACTCGTTTCAAATGATTTCAACCTAAACCTATCACTACACGTTACAATGCCGTTTCTGGCAGCGCTTAGGTTTAGAAGATGGCACCCCCAATTGCTACTACGAAGAGTAAGAATTCTATTCGTAGATATTATGCTCATTATGTGAAAAATCCTTTTAGGATGGTTTTTCACCTCAACTTATTTAATGTCTTTTAATTTATTAGGTTTGCAATAAATCAAATCAAAATCTAATCAAACATCCTACCTACACTCATGCCAGTTTCAAGGTAACATAAAATATGATGGTTATTTTCTAATGTTTACAGAACTAAAAATAATATATTGATATGTGCAGCAATCAAATCAGAATTTGCGTATTCTGATAATCATGTGTTAAAAGCTTTGAATATAAATCGCATATATTTTGCAAAACATACGAATATTTTGCCCAGTTTGTTGACCCGTCGAATCGTGTTCCGTGATAACATTGGCGTTTTGGAGTAGGAACCCGGGAGTAACGGGCCGCAGCCCCGGGCAATATGGTAATACGTACGAGACGCCACATTTTGGCCCGATAGTGCCACTAACCCACATCTTGGCCGTTCATGATGCGTCTGTTTGGCCAGCGCACTACCAAACACGCTCGTTATACTTTCATATTGATCGACGAAAGTTTCAATGATTGTGTAGGTAGTATTCTACTTGGCTAATACTATACTACGGTTGGTATGTATAATATTTTGACTGCAATTTAAGATAGGTACCTAGATGGTAGATTCCATTCTCACGTCTATTGTTGTCGCGGATGTAATTTCGGCTGCTTCGAAAAATAAGTAATAATAAAGACGTTGAGCTCGTTGATTATAATTCATTGTATGAATTTCAAAAAAGATAAACGAACAATCAAAATAATTTCATGTAAAACGAAATTAAAGAAAAACTTACAAAAGGAAATAATAATACATATACCTACTTTATTAGCTTTTAAATTTCTAGTATTTATTTTAAAATTAATTGGTATTTTAATGAGGTATGCATTTTATACCTTATACACAAATCTTGAAAATAATTTTATTGAAGGTACTTTTATAACGCGTTCCGCTTTTTTATATTTAACCCATTAACTTTATTCGTGCCACTATAAGGTGTTGACGTATATTTGTTATTTTATGCAAATTATCATTATACTAAGATGATTATAACGGATTGCAATGTTTTCGAACGTTCATCTTGAGACGTTCGACTGAACCGCAACGGTGAAAGAGAGAGGCCTCTCAGTACCCACGTGACGTTCATTGAGCGCGCAACTGCCATTGCATTTTTGTTACGCAAGCTTATAAATATTTTTGTTGACAGATTGAAACCCGAAAGCGGCAATAATACCTACGCGCCTGTGCTTGGCACACGGCATGGAGACGAGCGTGGCTGCGGAGGAGTTCATCACCATAGTGCCGGTAGGCGATAGTAAGCCTGCTGTGAAGGATCCTGCATTCGTCACAGTACTCACAGTAGGCGCGGCGACTGGGGCCGCGGAGGTTGTGGTATGTAGACCGAGAGGTGCGCGTCTCGGACTCGGATTAAAATTTGAAGGGGGGTCAGCCGCTGCTGAGAAAGTAAGGAGGTTATTAGTGCAATCATGCGCAGAGGATAGCCCCGCCGCGAATGCTACTACACCTTGGGGTAAATTGATTCCCGGAGATGAAATATTAGCTATTGATGGTATTTCAGTAGCTGAATTGACAAGGATTGATTGTGTGCGTCGACTTAAAGATTCTGATGAAACATTAACGCTACTGGTACGCCACTTTGAAATTGAAGACAAAGATATCAAAAGTAAAATGGATGACACAGAAATGAGTACAACCCCAAAACAAAGCGTGGAAATTGGCATGCCAATGACTTTACCTCCACCCGTCCCACCTAGAAAACTTGGGAAAAAGAACTCCTTTAAGGATAAGCCTACGCTTCAAACGGTGGGCGAACAAAATGCACTTGTTAATATTGACGGGATTAAGTCTTCCCAAAGTGATAAAGAATCTGTTATTAACGGCCAACATACAGTTATTCCTACTATAAATAAATTATCCCGAAAATCATCGTTTGACAGTCATATTCATCGCCAAAGTAAAGAAGGTATCGCTTATTTAAAAAAAGGATCTCCAGAGGAAGTCCGTCGATTGGTTCGTCGTTTATCAGATGGTAAGAATATGCCCCCAGAAGCTGAAATTTATATCGATCTGTTATCAAATGAGTGGGAACGTTGCCTTGTATTTGCAGACGCAGAGTCTGACGATACCGGAAGTTCTATTTCGACCGTAGTTGATAGATTAGGTTCTATGGCGAGCTCTGTAGAAAATAGCATTCCTTCAACACCAATTATGCCACAAAAATCTATTGATATACAAAAAGTCCTAAACTGTATTGAAAATATTGACACAAATATTTTAAAAGATATGACTAACGCAAAGTTTTTGGAACGGCAAATGGATATAAACAATGAATGTAAAAAGTTACAAAAAAGCTCTGCGACGAATGGTTTTACAAATCATGAGGCTATCATTCAAAACAGTTATTCAGAAGCAATTATGCAACCAAAGAAAGCAATGACAAATGATAAAAACAACAACCATACACTCACGCAAAATAATACACAGAAAATTGAAACGAGCGAGTCGATTCAAACTATTGAGAAAGTGATTTCTAAACAGGAAATAATATCAGATAAACCGAAGCCTATGCCGCGAAATACGAAAATCGAACGTACTACAAGCGAAAAGAAACGACGACCTATTCCTATTCCAGAAACTATACCAACCACATCTGAACCTCTTCTTACTCCAACAAAGAAAAATTGTATTGAAACTTGGTTACAACGGTCGGAAGCAGAAATGAACAACAAAGGCGATGATAAATTCGAAGATGTTTCGATGCCCGAAATATTGCCTCGACTAATCGATTTTGTACCAAAAAATCAATTTAAGGAAACAACAGAAACGCCTGCATGTACTCGACCTACTGCACCACCCCCACCACCCCCAGCTGAAACTCGCGAAGACGGTTCCGGTGCTTCGTTGGATACCATTGGAGAATTGGATGAGTCAACTGACGTCACTGATAGCACGTAAGTTTTTTAAATCTACTTTAACCCACAAAATTTCCACATTAGAAAAACTACATCTCAAACTTCTTAAATGCGTTACTGAATATTGAAAATGTGCTACTATAGTATTATATTGTACTGCATTATAAATTATACAGTTTAAAACTTTATGGTTTGCAACAAAAAATACCCTGTGAACTAAATTTACCAAAACCAGACTGGATTGAATACAATGCTTTATAAATGATTGTAGTGATACAGGTTGCTGAGAAAGAAATCTATTTTAGTTACACTCGACAGGTTCAACTCGCTAAATATGTACAATGTACATACATAACCGGTTGATGTTACAATAGTAACATTCAATCGTTACTTTTCCAAGAACCCTTTTCGATCAAGTACAGTTGGAAATAATTTTAAACAAAGGAACGGAATGCGAAAGTCACATTAGTACTCCCGTGGTTCTTTTTGCTTCAACCTTTAAGATAAAGCGATTAGATATAACGGGCATGCAATTCAAGTTTTTGCAAAGCGGTAATTCTATCGATACACTATCAACGGGCAAAAGAACTGTATTCGAATGTTTTTGTTCTTTTAAAATAATATCCAGTGTCTGAATTCTGTTCAAAGAAAGAAAGTTTATTTTCACTTAGAAAATATTGTAGGTACTTACATAGTTTATTTAAATGTAGTTATTCTTATATCTCAGATAGTAATCGTAGATGATTTTATACTTGATTTGAATAAACTGTCGTCATCTAATTATCTTCTATATATCATAGTCATTGGGTGTGGCCATGACTCTACATAGGTATTTATACAAAAAGTTACTCATAACTTTGCTCATGAATTGCTCATAGGTTTTTTAAATAACCGTTACTTCACTACTCGTGTACGTTACATCGGATAGTATTTTGGCACTTGGGCGTAAAAATTATGGAAATAGGCCAGAGACTAACGAGTAATTAAACAGGACAAAGTGCTTTGTAATGCAAAGACTACGTATTTACAGTCTTCAAAATAATATACATAGTACAATTTCTACACAACCAGCTTCTCTTCATATGAGAGGGTTACTCGACGAGGGCATTGTTCTATTGCGGTTTGGCTATTACACCATCCTACATTTTCATTCTAGAACATTTCCCTCGTTATTCAGAGTAATAAAACACTATACTATACTCTCTTTATTTTAACCTTGTTTTTTATTTGTAACCTATCTCTCACAATTTAAAGTAAAATAATATTATTGATGTTATAAACAGAGTTTCAATGTCCGCGTTAATAAATGATATGACGTGATTGTTAAAATATTTTGTGTTGTGTTAAAATATTTTGTGACGCTAATGAACAAAAATTACATGTGTTATGGAAAATGGTGCTAATTGCTATTATGATGAAGTGCAGTATAAAACATTGTATTTTGAGTGCCCAATATTTTTTTCTGTAGGTACATTAAACATGTTGTTACCCCTTCCTCTCAAACTAACCTGACACAGTAAACAGCATAAATTTTATTCATCGAATCAAACATGCGCGTCAAATGCACGACTGCAATAAAATTCGGCCGACAAGGACGCGTCCGACTTATCCAAACAGTTACAAAGCACTTTCATTGTTTTCTCAGCAAACAATACTTTTACCACTTATACAGGGACAACGACTATTAAGAAAGAAAAGAATATTTTATTCGGAACGGTGACACACATGGAAACTTTCTGTATTTTCATGCAAACTAGCGGGTAACAATAGCAGCGTCGCGAGGACGTGGAGCCGGCCATCTGCACCCCCTCGTAACTTGCCTCACCCTGAAATGCAACCAGCCTAGTGTGCGGAGTGTGCCCGGTATTGTGCTACGTACGTCTACGTATACCGGCTCCCTGTCGCTACGTGAATGTAAAACATCCCGATATTGCGAACTTTGAACGTGAATGCTATATGGGTTTCATCAAATTATTACTACACAGAGCAAAAGCATGCTCGTCTTTGAAGGGGTTGTAATGCGTTTCGTTTTCGTTTTCCAAAAGAATTTCAGAATGTTTTTTTATAAAAAATACGTATTCTATTGTAAACAGATATGTGCGTAGTAATTGACCGATTAAGCAGATATACGATAGATCATTGTTTGTGTTAATACAGTATTACTGGAAAATCGACTTAAAAATGTTCTTAAGGAAATCTAATTGCGAGTATGTTTTCTAATTTGAAATCAATCTACAGTTGATTGTTAAGATAATTAACAAATACTGATTATATTTGTCATGTGGTAAAGCGTAAGGTAATATTAAAATTTATAAATAAACATTTCATTAGGAATCATTTAAAACCGTCCGAAAGTAGTCTTATCTACTATACTTATACAAATAAGTTTCAGTAAAAAAGTCCATCAGTTAAAAAATTGTCACCAATCTGCAAAATGAAATGGTAAGTCTTTCGTGCCGTCTTAGTCAACACTTCAGTTGTCGTATTATGAAACAAATACTCGTGCGTACAAGTGTAACAATAATAAATAGAATACTATGATGAAGTATTATTGAGAATCACGATTCAGGTATATATCAAGTGGGGCATGCGTGTGACCTCAGAGTACATTGCACACTGATACAATAACACATGATTCTGTTCGGTCGTTACTTCCATATCGTTATATATGTAGAGGCATGTCTTTGTTCTTGACTACATACTAGTTCATAGCCGCAAAATTTGATACGAGTATGAGACCTATTGCATAAGTTTTGGTGCACTGTCTTTGAATAATATACTGGGTTGTGCATAAATGAATCTTAGTGTATATTGGTGTGGCGTGCGTCGTAGAGTATGTTATATTTTCTCGGTAATTGACGTATTTTCTACTTTACTAATATGGCAATTGCGGAAAAAATGTTATGATGTCGGTATTATAGGCCGTACATGTATTTTTACGGACTAACCTGTACGTATATTCTGCCCTTCGCCATACATATTGCATGAACAGGGTATCTGTTCGCAGAAATGCAAATTTAGTTAAAAAGTTAATTAGTCCGGCCGCTTCACAGTGAATAAGAATATATACATTTTCATGAAGTTGGTGTGTACGTTTCTCGTAAAAGCGTACGTATTATCATCAATTAAAAGCTTTGCAGACGTCGAGGCAGACCTGTATATAACGAGCGAGCGGGCGCTTCGCGTTTCTAATTGCCACCGTGCAACGAGTACAGTGTAGGTACACTGTACAGTGTTACATCCACAAAGTAACTGTACTTGATACTGCAGTAAAGGTTTATCGAAGTTGATTTTTTACGCATGCCTACTTTCCACAGCCTTATTCTCCACAATTTGTGCCACCAAAGATAACAGACCGTTATTATTAGGTCTCAGAGTTCTGTTTGACATCCTTTATACAAGCTTTCATTTAACTTCCAATATTTGTTAGTTAGTATGTTTATTTGGGAAGAATCTAGCAAGCTGAACTACTTCCTGAAATTCAAGTTTAAATTTGACACTTTGGTTTAGTTGTATGTATGTGAAATATCTGTACGGACAGTTTTAAAGGCTTGAAATGTTCTGAAAAGGGCGTCAACCCTTTATCGGTCCACTACAGAGCACGGGTATCTTCCCATAACTGAGGAGGCCTAGAGCATATTCCACCACGCTGCTCAAGTGCGGATTGGTGGAAGGGTTAAAGGCAAACCAAGTTGTCGGAAGTTTTTTAAAGCCTCCCGAAGGCCTTCCGACATGACCTATTATCTAATGATACCAACCGAGACCGACGGCTTAACGTGACCTCCGAAGTACCGAAGCGCTCAAGAAATTTTTGCCACTAGCGGTCACCCGGTTGTAAAAATATTAATTTAAATATAAAATTCTTTATCGACGTCCTGTTAATAACACTAGACTAGAATGTAATATGCGCAACGAATTTCCAGTTAGTCAGCACTTCCCAAGGCATTCTGCTTATTGATTAACACTCAAGAAGGGTCTACCGCAAAAATCGTCAGTACAAGTACACTCGACGTGTTCAAAGTGCCTAAAGGCGATGACAGAGAATCTAAAACGAAATTTAACTACCTCTTGTGATTTCAGCCCGCATAAGTCTAGTGTAAAACGATGTTTAAAATATACGTAAATTTAGCAAAGGTGTCTGTTTGCACATCATTAGGTTTTAATGCATTTAGTTTGAACATTTTGATTAAAGAAATAACATTATAAAAAAAATAATAATGTAAGCTTCATGTAAGGAAAAAACATGTTGTGTGCATAATATATTTTGTTATGTGTAACTTTTCCATACGTGTATAAGTGGAAACTCAAAGGAGAAACTTGACAGTATATTTTTTTATATTTAGGGGTTATATATTTTAGTTAACTTAGTAACTTCTTTAAATTATAATATTTTTTGATAAGTTCATTTTAGATTTGATTTGTTTGTATGTGTATAGGCTGCATGATAATGTCAGATCTCTACTAGGCCTGGTTGTTACTGTGGAGGACGAGGTGAACAGTGAGCAGTGGTTTCTAAAACTGACTGTATTACAACAGTCCTAGTATTGCTGTTTGATAGACGATATGTCATACACCTGTGCGTGTAGGATACAGTACGGTGGTCACACGCTAAATAATCATTGGCATGAAACAGTACGTACTTACATAGTCCTAATAACAACTAATCATAACATAAGTATTACACAATTGGACAAAAATTATCTAACTTTTAAATAATTGCGGCATCAATTCAAATGTTTTATACGTACTTAATTATTATTGTATGCGATTTTCTAGTTTAAATTGAAAAATCATTTTTTGTGCCCACATCTAATGTATAAAATTTCCGTGTCACAGTGTTAGTTACCGTACTCCTCCTAAACGGCTGAACCGATTTGTATGAAATTTTGTGT
>DWKA01000299.1:0-18440 GCA_018249155.1 Panoquina ocola ocola
AAAAACTCGTTTCCCGTTAACTAGTGCGTTAACTAGTGCGGTAATTAGTGCGTTAACTAGCGACCTAAAATGCTGCTTAATACCTTCAGATTACTTATTATGACAGCTATAGCAGTGACATAAGGATCAGTAAAGATGACAAATATTTACATCCTTTGCTGTTAGTATGTAGGACACTAATATTAAAACGCACTGGGTTAGCATTTTTCACGTTTTCAATTGGAGGCAGCGCCGCGCCGCGCCGGGGGCTCCGCTGCCGCCACTCGTTCACAAAAGCTATGAAAAAGCTAGTTAACTTTGATGCGAGTTTCAAAGTGTTCCGCGTCCACGGTAATTTCGGACTACGTAACAAATACGTTAATATTTAACATGACAATGTTTTGTTTAATTAACAGCTTGTGTTCATTTATATTCATACAGAATCAGTCATTCATTTTTGGTCAACGTTCAAAACTGATTTTAGTAATTAAGTACGGCATGGCAAAGGTCTTTATATTTGTTTAAAACAATAATAAATTTAAAATACAAAACATAATTTTGTTTTATAAAGTTAACTGTACGCGATGATACTATTAATTATAAATATTATAGTAACAATGACATAACAATAACATTCTCTACTGACACTGAGCTGTCTAGTTAAAGCAGTAGCTGTCAGTTTGACAGTAACAATATTGCAGTTCGATACCACTATTAAGTTTAATTAGGTGCGTGCATTGTTAGCGGCCCGGCGCGTGGCCCGGTACGGCAATTGGGGCGCCCGCGTTAAAATGTATTGATATTTTACATTAACACATGCAATTTATGCGCTTGATAATGGTCAATAAATTATATCGGTAGACAATGTTGAATTAAATTTAATAATATACAATTATACATACAGTAGATTGTTTTGATTTGATAGATCAGACGTACTTATATTTATTTTATTAGCCGTGTCGCCCGCTTTCTGTTCCAGTAAGGTATCCTAGTTATCCAAACAAGAGACTAAAATATATCTTAGTAAAACTATGTTTAACTATAATTAGATCGCAAACCTAGTAAATGTAAACCAACCGTTCTAGTAAGCACGAGATTATCAGTTCAATTTCAGCCCCAAAATAATAGGTGTGGAGATATCGGGCGTATTGGCCGGCGACCCGGCGACCCGCCGGCCGACGTTAGCAATCCCGCGTCGGTAATTGAAACTCGATTGATCGCAAATTGATCGATTGGAAAGTGGCCGGCCACGAACCACGGCCCACGGCTACACCACATACTTTATTTTACTTTCAAATACGTTTTAATATGTCATTGAACCTCACTACTTACATTAATAACACATGACCAATAAAAATAGATTAACTAGAATTTTTAACTCTATCGCCATGATTTTTGTTCACGATTCCATTCCTCGATAACTTACAGAAAGGAATATTATAATAAGTTTGATGGCGACTTAACTCAATATTAATTTTATTTGACGCTCAAAGTACATTTTAAAAGTAGAAGACAGCAACGTATATCCATCCCTCTCTCTCGTTAAAATAAGAATCATACGTGCCCAAGCTGTACGGCACGGAACATACACAGTACACGGTAAATACCGAGCGTCCCCTGTCTTAACAATATGAGCGAGTGAGGTGCGCCGCGCCGCCGCGCCGCCGCCCGCCGCCCGCCGCCCGCTGCGCTACCGTCGCAGGCGTCGTCCATCAAATTATTTATTTATACATGCGCCCGCGCTCGCGCTACTGTCGCCATCCAGCACGCCGGCCACGAGACGTCTCGAACACGCAGCTTAGCTACCTAGCTGACTACATTACATAATGAAATAATGGAGTGTCGATATTTAAATGTTTGTTCTATTTAACTGAATATTCAATTCTATGTTAGGAACCTATAGCCAATAAATTGCAAAAAGTAAGATCTGATTTAATCATAATGGACGTACAGTTTTCTTTCACAATTTTTATTACGGTTTACGGTTTAAGATCATTTATTCCTCAAAGATTCATAATCACTTACGAGAAAACAATATTTTTATAAGAATGATTGAGCGTTACTTCACAAAACATTTTTTCTTGCAATTAGTAATAATCAAATGTGTGGGTAGCAGAATAATAAACGAACTCAACTAAAATACACTGGCCGTGATCACGGGTTACAATCCTGTTTATCCAGTCTACTTGTTTGTCGGCTATTGCAGGACACTTTCCATAAGTGTATTGAAGAAACACTTATGAATTTCAAAATCTGTGTGTGTGTGTCTGTCGTTGACCGGGACGTCCGCAGCAGCGCGGCGAGCTGGCGACGCTAGCGGCCACCCATCGCTCGCGGGCCGGCGGCGCACTGCGCTGTTATTCAATTTTTAACTTTTTATCAGCCTGCGATCCGATCACCTGCTTAATTTATAACTTATTCCCCAAATTCGGGCGCTATCCCGCTCGTAATGAATTCCAATAATTTATTAAACAGTCGGGACTGCTGGCGTCCGCTTTCGCTCGTAGATAATCTCGATTAGATTCCGATGTCGACTGGTTTTACTGTGACTCGAGCGTGCTCCAACTCCGTATTTTGACAAGTTTAAATTTCGAGTGAGAAAACCTTTTCTTTATTTCTAGCAACTGAATAACTGTTACGGCACGAATGTTTGTCGTATGTTTAAAGTGCTGGACTTAGGTATAACAGAATGCAAAACATAACAACCAACCAACAACCAATGGAAGATTGTCAACATATTTAAAGAAGCGAATATATTACGAAAAAAGGGAACAAAATGATGTGTCACTAATATTATTTTAAGTTGATTAAAATTTCCTCCCCGTGTGCAATGGAGCCGGGTCACCTACTGCGGCCGATGACGTCACCTCGTAATTGCCAAGACATTAATCAAGCCATAATCAATTAAAGTGAGCAGTGCGCCACGCACCATGTGCCGGGTAATCTTATTGAGTGATTACTTGCGAGTAATGTAAGTAATGTAACCACTCGAGCGGGGTACTCCACTTATCCTCAGACGATATTCGTCCATTCCAACAAGGAAGCTTCTAGCGATGAACGCGCTCTCAGATCGCGGCGATATCTTGTATCGGCAGGATCACCGCCCACTTGATCCTGTACGTGTAAGTTACACGTAGCAGACGCACGGGACGCTGCGAGGATTAACGAGGACGAGGCACCGACGCCCAACTTTGCCACTTCAGTACTTTAATAACTAGTAACTACGACACACGTGTTGTGGGTGCCTGAACAGGGATATTCCACACCGAACACAGAAACTTAAGTTATTAAATATAGCCATTAGAAAGTAACTTAGCAAGAGTCTGAAGGAGACTTTAGATGCGCAGAAGTCGTTTTGTTCTGCGCATCTAATTGTCCCTTTCAGACTCTTGCCAAGTTAAGAGTCAATGACTATAGCAACATTTTGTAACGAATTGCAATGAAGCCTCCGAATGGCTGTCTGATATACTAACCATTGCATCACACTGATCATTTATAATATCCAAATAAGTTACCAATTACCATGTCCTAACATCATGATGGTACTCGTAAGTCATTACTCTTCGAGTGTAAGTCGTAAGTGAACGCGTTCCATCGCACTGCGATGTCAGTGGTATACATATGTAACGATGACTGTACGGCACAGACAAGTGCCGTAAACGTAAACAAGCGTTCGGACGTCCGTCCTAACAATGAGTGTTTATAAACGGCCCCAGCGCCGCCGCGCCGGTACAATAAACTTAATGAGCAATAGATAATAGTTGCTGCCGAGTGCCGGCCGCTGGTTACATTAAACAAACACTTCGCGCTCCATCGCTCCGTCTTTGTTTTGTTAGAATACAAACCGCAGTAAATTTGTTAATGGACAGCATTTCACATTCGACGCCAATAATATCACTAATTTACTACCTTTACTAACATAAATAGAGCTGTATGTACAATTATCTCACGAATTTACACGGATAAAATGCACGCCTCGACGGGTCGACTGGCGAAGTGCCGATACATAAAGGTCTTTATGAACAAAGCTATTAGATCTGAAGCTGGGTCGGTGCGGAGCACTAGCTTTGACTAGTGGAGCGCACTTCAGGGCTCCTGTCTCCGCTGCGGGGACACGCGCGCCCTGCATAGGGCCCGAGACGTGCCTTGTACACTTACTAATCGTATAGAATAAACTTCAATTATATTCCGTGTAATTAAGAAGAACGCAGACTGTAATAGTATTAAAGGATAGTGATCGTTTTTGGATTATGTCTGACTTGTAATAAAATTGAGATTTTATGACTGACTCAAATAACATAGCATAACACACATCCCCATCCCCACACTGCGAACAAAAATAATAATTTACAAATATGTTCATCCGTCTGGAGAAGAAACATTAGATAATTACCAACTAATTACTTAGATACTTCTCCCATACGCTTACCTACATTTATTTTGTATCGTGATAAAAAATTCATCTCAAGCACCCTTCGCTATTCACTAGACAAAATAAAAATCCGAATAAAGTAATAAATGAAATGTTTATTTAGAACGGACAAATTGATGAGCGGCGCTGGTAATACGGTAACACGGTGTCCACATTGTCACACATTGGGCGCGATACGCTATCGGCGGTGGGCAATATCAATATATCATGCGGATAAGGCGCCGTAATTAAACGGCCGTCATCGATCACCGATAGCGTCCGCGTACATGTGTTACTGATAGCGATAGCAGCCCGCTCCGGCCCGCGCGCCCGTACACTGGGACACAACTGCGCTTCCTTGCTTTCATTTTATATTCACTAGATTTACCACCGCTCGGTAATGGTCCTTCTTTATGATTGAGGAGACCTCGACCACACACTGTTGTCTTGCAGTTTAGTTGCTTTATATAGGTACATAGATAAATAACTCCAAACAATTTAGAAGACAACCGGATCCTTCCATCAGGCAAACCACTACGTTTTTAAAACCAAATAACATTTATGACATGTATCACTTTAGTTTAGTCTTTATTCATGCGGGTTCAACGACTGACTTCGACAATGCAACGCTACTTCATTGCGCGCTAACTTAGTATAGGATCGTGTAGGGAACACAAACTTCCCTTCGAATGTAGCCAAAAAACTGTAACAGAAAGTTCCTGCATTCTATAGCGCCACTGCAAACAAAAGACTAGGACGCTACTTTTGATATTTGACCTAAATGTTCAAAATACAACAAAAAGACTGGAAAGACGCAACTATATGCGACAGATATATTTTTAAGCAAAATACACAAAGACGGCTGTATAATAACACGGCTCATTTCGATTTTCAACATACCTACTATAAAAAGACTGTCACACAAAATTACATACAAAACTATGTGTGGGAAAATAGTACAGTATCATTATTGAATACCTTCTGTACCTGCGTATCACCTTAATCCCAGTAAAACATTCAATAAGTATTTTTTTATTGGAATATATTGAGTAATTCAAATAATTTGACGTACATAAACAGTATAGCGTTGACAGTCCTATTACCAGTTGGCACGATAGTGACTGTCTCAAAAAAAAGTAGACGCACGCGAGTGTCCCGCCGAGGCCGTCAGTTCGCCGGCCCACTCGACTCGTCCCGATAAAGAACATTTTCGTACGAGATAACGTATCGCTATCTCGCAATCTGGTACACGCTATACGTTGTAAGTCTTGTAACGCTCCACATTACAAGCTACAGCGTGTTCCTCGACACCAATCGCGACGTTAAACTTGCAAGCTACTACGGACGCTCGATAAGCAGTACGCGAATTTAAGTGATAATGATGCAACGCCTCCAATAAATCGCGATTATATACGCCCACGTTGCCGTAATTATATCCTCGTTATATTTATGTTGCTTACGTATATACAGCCGAATATACGTATACGCACGATGGCATGGAATAATACATGGATGAATACTTTGTTCGTTCGGCGGTAATGATGTAATGCTCACTCACTACTAACAAGGGTTGTCTACTTTAAGCATTCGCAACTAAAATGAAATACAAATATGTAGGTACATACTACAAGAAGTTCAGCATTATTAAATAATATTTCATAAATCGTCGGCCACGACTGTTCACGGTTGCGAGCGATTCATTATTTTAAACGAAGTAACTCGAAATTAAGCTCTTAATACAACAGAGTTGTCGAGTCGCGCAGCTTCCCGCTGTTAAACACCGCGCCGTGCACTTTTTAAGTGTCATGCATAATAAGATGTGGTTCGGAAATACCGTTGGCTGCACCGCGGGGACATTCTTGACGCTACACACGCGGTATAACCGCCCCAGACCTCTGAGATGCTCTTGAGAACGAAACGACATTTTTCAGTACGGATAGGTATAGCTGTTTGTTTATTTTAAACAATATATCGAATTTAAAATGCAACAGTTTAGTGAAATAGATGATGTATTTTAAGTGTATCAAAGTTGACAACTACGCAAAATTTAAACGTTCATTTTAACGATGCTCTCAATAATTTGTGTTTTTTATTTACGTTTAGCACACCAGAATCCATTCACGACCGGATTGCGGTCAAACTTTGAGCAGAGAACGAATGTACAAGCCGATTGTAGGAACAAGTGGGAAGTTTCGCGAGAATGCACCAAAAAGATTAAAGCGCGGGAGGTTTTTCTTTATAATAACTGCGCAACTACAATGCACAGCAATTGTGCTCTTCTGTTCGCGCACGTATTTGTTCTTTGTAGCCGACTTTGAATGAAGGAGCGAAGGCTCGCGAATAATGCGGCCCGTATTAAATCAGACGAACGTGATACTTTTATTTTTATATGTGATCTTTTTATAGGCAATAAGGTTGTGACTTCAACGAAAATAGTTCTTATTCTATCTCTAAAATTTCACAATTACTAGGGCATCATGTAATAGCAACAGATTGATTACGCAATCCATTTCATATAATTGACCTAACTTGACTTGTGTTCCAGTGAGGGTCCCACTGTCTTCCATTACGCATTACGAATTCACTGATAGATCCAATAATATGCATACTGTGATGGCGTAATTGCACTGGTCGGATGACAGGTCTATTTCAATCAATGACAATAAGCGGTAGGATTCCGATCATGGCGTCAGGAAAATTTTCCTGTCTCGTGATGTTCAACCACAACGAAGCTGTCTTTAATAATACGGAGTAGGGATTTTATAATTCTTTTTTCCGTATAATTCTTTGAGTCATTGCAACTATAGCGGATACGTGCCGTGTTCTCTCTCGGCATTCTAAAACCGGGGGGAGTGGCCCCGGGCGCAACATTGGCGAAATTCCCCTCCTCACTGCCTAACTCCATCCATAAATGTATTTCCCTTACCTGGTGCTTATTAATGATACGCGGTATTTTCACAATCGCTCGATACCGTGAGTCATGCGCGGATGAAATATTTATAAGCTGTTTATGCTGCTTCCCTAAATATATAGACTGCGTTAAAGCAACTTGGCCTGTTAATAAAAATCATGTTGAAACAGAATATCGGCGTCGTCGGGCGGCCGTATCAAACTTTATCTCATGAATTTAGCATTTGTTCTACATTAAAAGTAAATTAAAACGTGTTAATATCACGCGAAGATTAGCGACGTCATGCGATAAATTCCCTCCCGATGGAGCGCGAACGAGGACGATATTGTCGAAATAATCCCGAGCCGAGGCTGCTTGCACGCGGGCACGAGGAATTTTCGTTGTAACCACCATTAGCTGGAGATGCGTTCCAAAAACACACCAAAAGGAATCTAAGCTACAGAGTGCTAAGGTCCATAACGTCGTGCAGGGGCAAATTCGCCAAGGATCGATTATTTGAACAAACAAGCCTGGTAATAAATCATCCGCCCTGGGTTACCTGCTAGGGATCGATACGAAAAAAGGTCCCCGCTCCGAAACAAAAGGGAGTGAGTGACATTTGTAACGTCTCGCCGCCGGGCCTAGAGATACGTATTTGAAAATTTCAAATATTTTTGTTTCATAATGAATGGCCAAGCTCTAATTACCATTTCATATTGTTGTGTTTACCTTAATATTTGACACCTTAACAGGCACATCTACGTGTCGTGTAATTAGGTAACTTGTGTCCTGATAAATATATCTGTGACGTTATTCTACATCTACATCATCAGTAAGAACCCCTCCGCTATCATTCATTAAACCAAAGTACTCCCAATAAAACTTTTACAATTTTGGTAAATATAAAAACCTTAACCAATTATGGACACATAACAAAACTGGAATGATATCTACACACAATACAGACTATTTCTGCGAGTTAACTACGACCTCACTCTGTGATCAGAATCTTTGTCCTAAATACTCCCTATCAATAATTAAAATTCTAAACACCTCCAATTTTAAGCGTTCGGTAAAGTCAACACTCATTTTGATATAAATTCGTGGTGGATGGCGTAAATGCACAGTTATTGAATGTGAAGCACAATACTTGCAAGGACAGCAGTGTGCTCTCCGGGCGCGCGTTTTGTCTTTTCATTTGGTTCACAATTTGACAAGTGACATTTTATTTTGAGCTCCGCACAAACAATGAGCTCTCCGCTAAAATCTTTTGTGATGTTTCTTGTTGAATTTTACCAAGTACAAAAGTTTTTTCCGTAGCTTTTACATGAAATATGTCGCTCAAAACATTTCTTTTGACAAAAGTGAGTCAGTGGAGTTTAATGTTTGACACAACACTTTAGTATTCAACAAAGACATCCGTAAATGGAGTACGGCACACAAATTCCCCGGAGCCTGGCTTTACGATGGCAAAAACTTGCAGAAATGTTCCCAACTTAAAGTTATTTGTCCTTCTAATTTTATTGCTCATTTAAAATCACTTTTGGAAACACCTGCGTTTTGTTTTAAATGTTTAATTGCTATTACCACAAACGGAGCGGCCGTTTTGTTCTTACTTAATTCTATTTTCCATTGTTGTGCCTGAAATTTGCAAGAACTTCTCATAAATAACTTTGCCTTAATTTATCGTCATTCGACTCATCTGTTCCTATCTCGGGTCCGGGCGCTGTCTCGATAAATGGGAAGATTGTAGCAATAGTGATTACAGTAATTACCGCTTGGGCCAATTATGAATAGTTATCTTACTTGAAAGTCTTGAAACACCCACAACTGGCAACGGACCTATGTATTAAGTCTAGAGAGATACACGTCGTTGTAAATCACGCCTAAGTCTGAATTGCAAATTCTGTAACAGAATCCATATCCATATTATACATATAAGTAGAATAGATGAATAAGTATGATCTGTCTAAACACATAAGTGTTTTCATCAACTACCAGCCTCGGTACATTGTAAGTGATAAATGAGCACTATCTCTATTGCGAGCTACATCAATTTAAAGTTTACATTTGTATAAACGACAGCAGCCGAGTGTCGAGGGCCGTCGGTCCGTCCACTCAGGCTCACTATGAAATTAGTTGTAATGCCTGTAGCGCGGCGCTACGGTCACCGCTTCTGGTAGCAAACGTCATAACTTTTGTTAATTAACATTATCAACGAATGAGGTATCAAAGCACTTTGCTAATAGTTTATTACTGTAAAACAACATTGAGGCACTCTAAACCTTATAAGTATCAAGTTTAGCACCAACTCGACAATGGTAGATATTGGAGGGATCGAAAGATTTAAAAAAAATGTATGAAAACAAGATTTCCAGTATACTGTCATCCTCCAGTCACGATTATCATCATTAAATTCAATAGAAATATCTTCAGAGAAAAATAAAAGATTGCTAATATACTGCAAAGATAAAATTTGTGACGGGGTCACCTCTGTAGATATATCCTGAAGTGACCCACTTTCATTTGGCAATAAGATTTGTGAAGTCGACGTAATTTCCTACTTCATTGCAGTCTCAAAGCCCAGGAGGCTGGCCACAAGTTAGATTTGTCAAGCGGAAAATTGTCGGCAACCGGTGACCCCGTCTCTAGGCATGTTGCGATTATATTGTGGGATCCGACTAATCTACATCCCGCAGTCCGCAACCATTTGATGTTGTCATTTAAAACAGTCAAAAGTGAAACGGCACATACTGGAACATGATTCAGGTACTCTGGTAGCAGGGGGCGTTTGGGCCAAAACTGCTTGAATGTGGTGTTAAAATAGACAAATTTAAAATTGCCTCATCTATTTATACCCGCAGTGGTAGGTTCTACTATGTATGTTATGTGTGGTTAAATGTGTGTTTCATTATTATATCGATTGTATGAATTTTATGTCTGTAAACGGGAACACATGGACCAACGATTTTTTTTTAATCCGGTACAACAATGACTGTTACTAAAACTCAAATCGATATATTCACAGTCAGTTTACTTTCAGTCATAATTTCATTTTAAAGTAATCGGAACCTTAAGCGTCTTTGTTACTGCCGCATGACGGAGCGTTTTCGTAAACTACTTAGTTAATTATAGCGTTTATTGTTGTGACAATAAACATGCTTGTTATTGTTATTTGCTATTTTGCAGACATCTTTTATGTTCCGGCGTCTTTTGTTTAGTGCTGGCCGACGTTTTTATTCGCAAACTGCCCTTAAGAATAATATTTATTTTATAGTGGCAATAACGTAAATTCGAATAATAAATGAGCATCCTAAATGTCGTCAGGACAAGGGATATATGGGCCAATTGTACCATAAAATTTATTAGTTACCCAAAAAAATCCGCAATTATTATTTAACTTTTCGAGAGATGTGTTTTTTTTACTTTTCGAGTAATACAAAACCTCCCTACAAAAGCAATAAAGTTTTGGTATTCTATATTCGGACAAAAATGAATGAGGATAAAAACTTTGATCTTTGTTGTCTTGTTCGAAATAGGGCAAGAAATAAACAAATAAAATAGAGTGGTATCCAATACGCTACATGCCTACTAAAACAGAAATCACTTGTAGATGTAATTTAATACCTTTACAACTTCTGGCCCATTCGCGAGTTTCCGTGTCAAGTGTCAAATGGAAGATTGTTCAGTGAGGCGAAAAATGATGGACAAGTTGACCCAGAGACGGTGATTAAGTTAGATCCACCCAAATTAAAGTCGCGTCCCGCCTACAAAATGGCGTCTGATTGCCAATCTCATCGCGAGCGATCTCCAACACTTTGATAGAAGTGTAAACAGGCTGTGACTAATAAGACTTATGATCACTGTTATAATTGTGTACCGATTGTATCAAAAGTACTTCGGTATTGATAAGCAACTATGGAATTGACACGCAAAGTTGAGGACGTTTACTCGTTGAAATGAAGTGGTAAACACAGAATAAAATTGTAGAATAGATTCAATCTCATCTTTTTAAAATATTTATATTTGTGTGTACACATTAGTAATAAATAAAATTAGGAAAATATAGGACACACGGATTAAAGGTAGATACGGGTAAAGCAAAAATTTTTTGTGATTAGATTTCGAGTCATACATGCGGGCAATTCTTGAAAGCGAATACGTTTAATTGCTTTCACTACATTTCAGGACCTTATAATTAAATTCTAATTAATAGACATAAAATCGTGTATTTAGCATTGTTTACATTCCACGTCTGGATAATGAATGATTCATCACGATAGTGCTGTAGCGAGCCAGCGATCGAGTGCGTCCATTGTGTTCTCGCGCAACTACAGCATGTTCTCGGAGTCGCGGGCTGCGTTACGTGATTAGTATCGCGTGCGCTGTGTCCAGATACACACACACACACATACATACATACAGTCACACAATCCCATCCTTGCAGAGATGTTTACTCCAAACAGTTGCAACGCAGTGCATTGCATACAATCATGTACTGTTGTGTGAAATTATTTACCCTATGATCAGAGTCAGGGACTAGACCCGCGCTGGTGACCGCTTGACCTAGCCGTATATAAGAGATACACTAACAGTGTTTTCATTTATCGATTTATAGTAAGTATACGAAGCAGTTATTGCAGTGATAGAAGCTTAGATTACCTTCGATTGTTTTGAGAATCTGTTGAATATTCAATGTTGAATATTTATTGGCTCTTGCTTTAGTATAGTAAAATCTGCCTACTATACAATAGCACTTGCTTAATAAATGATCTGTGTAAACTGCCAAACAATGTTTTTCTCTCCTAACTAAATTAATCTTTTGCTGAAGGAAGATTGAGAAACCTAAACATCAAATCTATCATGTGAAAAGAATAGAAAATCCTGTACATTTTCAACCCATATAACTGCCATACTGAGTTTAGTTGTGAGATAGTAATTTTTTAGTCTTTCGCTGAAATCCGGCAAGCACTTGGTCAAAGGTTTAGCGTAAAATGTTTAGCGTTCGTCTGTCGAGATGATGACGGGGCTGAATGCCACTCGTTACAACTCTTTCAGGGCCGCGGTTCCTTCTGAAGCAGCCCGACGGCTTAAGGTTCTAGTCTGCGAATGCGTACAAACTAACGCACGGTATTAAAACTATGTATGTATTTACATAGACAGCATTTAATGACTCTATTCAATAGAATTCCCACACTTAACTGGTGTGTTGTTAAGACACAATATGTCCAGCCTAGGAAACTATATTGTCTGTCAGAAATATAATATTAATCGCCTATTTCTTTGTCTCACAAAGATTAAAATGTAAATTATATTGCAAACTGATTCAGACTTACTCCCTTTCATTCGGTGTACGTTTTTACTTACAATCATGGGAAAGGTACTTGGCAAGAATCTGAAAGAAACAGTTAGATACGCAGAACCAAAAACAGAGCAAAACAACTTCTTCTTCTCTTTCTACGACTTGCCAAATTCCTTAACCATGACTACTTAACTCACGTTAAAATAAAATAAATGCAATTGGTCAGCTAGTGAGCGGTGGCTCGGTGAGTGGCGACTGGTGACTGGTGACCCACTAACAATGGCCGGAGCAAAAACGCCTATACTGCGTTTAGCATTCACTAAAAGCGCTTTGTCACCCACTTTCTTACATTCAATTAGACTGCTACTGGAAATCAATTGATCTCAACGTCTTGAGGATTTCATTTAATTGTAGGAACGTGGAAACAAGAGCTAGTGATCTTCAAGCTATGTAGATGGCTTCGGGCGAGTGCTTCAGTTTTCAATGTACTCCCATATATAATACAACTCTATACCAACTTGCTTTGGTAAACAATGCTATTAGCAAACATTTCTATAAGCAATTGACTTTTGAATTAAACGTCAAGGCATTTGAGTCGAGTACAAAATCCTATGGAAACCGTAACTCGACGTACAATGAGAGTATTTTATGGCGGGTGTAAGTAAAAATAAACAGACGTAAAAGAATCACCGTTTCCGATCCCCACCTTCATTCACCGGCTCCCCTTCCGAATGCAATAGAACTGGCCCCTCGAGCCGCTCACTGCAAATCATATCAATTATAATGCGTTTGATCACTGCGTCTCGGCCTTGAGCACCCTGCGCCCTGCACCCTGCACCCTGCTCGGCGCCCTGCACCCTGCGCCCTGCACGGCCGGGCCGCGTACAATGGTCGCTGACTAATTGTGGCACGATCGTAAATAAATACGTGTCACATGATACCCGTAAATTACTGTCGTAAGACCCTGTCGCTCAAACGCGTGCACAATAATAAATTTTAGCTGGAAGCAGAAGCGGAATTCGGTATTGTTTGACAATAAGTCAACAACAAACTATTAATTGTGCACGCACGCATGTGTTACTTAATATTAACTATGGGTGGCTATGGCTAACTACACAGATTACACTCAGGTAATATTATAACCTCAAACTCCTATGATTACTACCAGTTTCTTTACCGACACTAAAATTGTGCTTTTCTATTTAGCTTCGCAAGATGTACGGAGATAAACAAACAACTAAGTAGCTATAAAGTACATAATGAACGCGCTCTTATAAAATGCGGACTGGATGGCAGCAGTGCGACAGTGCGACACTCAAGAAGACTTAGCTAATCATTAAATGTAGAAAAAATATACGGGGTGATGTCTGCGTGTGGTTACCGTATTAGTATTTAATCTGCGCCTCGAGCCACACACACACGCGCACGGGACACGCACAGGGACAGCGCACGGGACAGCGCGCGCTCGTTTGCATCTGTACGTTTTAAAAGAACCCTACAATCAACACGTTTCCATTCACACACAGATTATTTAAACGTACGATCAACCCTTCCCTTTCAATAAACGTTCTCAACATTTTGAAAAATCTGAATCTTTGTGTGAAACAGTCGTAAGTATAAACTGTTTTCATAAGTTGCCGTGAAATATTTAAACGTAGCTAATTTTTTTCTTGTTTAAATAAAACAATGGCCGGTGGAAAGAAAACAAAACAATAGTTTGTTTTCTCCGCTCGCACCGAACGTGCAATCAGCGGAACATTAGCAGTACGCGGAACATGGCTTCGTAAAACTTCTATTTTTACGATTTGCGCGAGGATTTAGAAACGTGCACAAAATATTATGTACCTAGTTATTGCTCGCTGCGAGAAATTACTCTTCGTGGATTTCCATTGAATAGGAAGGAGTTCGAACTATAAAATCTAAGAATCATATTGGAAGAAAGTCACGAAAGTCACGAATTTATTACCAAAGACGTCAACCCAATAATGTCCCACTAAAGATCACGGAACTCTCTTCGTAATTGACGAGGCCTAGATCACACTCCACCACGCTGCCGCTGCTCCAGTGTTAAATTGTTGATTATCCTTCTGAAAACTAACAATCAAAACGATGACAATCATCTTTTCGTTCAAAACCGTGCGAAAGATCTACCCCTTTCCTTATATGGTATTTATTTGAATGTGAGAGGTGCAGGAGGACGCTTGTAAATGTGTAGCGGCTCGCCGGCGAGATTGCTCGCGTCCAGTGTCGTCATTACACCTGTGTGCGACTGCGGCGCCGCTCGCGGCTCAATGGACACGCCGAGAGTCAACGACACTCACCCTCCGCCGCGGCTACCCTCCGACCTCACCGAATTAATATTACCTACGTCTACAACTGTTCACTGCACACTCGCCACACTCACTACTTCACTAGTCGCTACTCTTACATTCGTCTGTGTGGACACTGGAACATTGCTCGGTCATTTTATTGAACACCAACAGTTGCCAACAGTATTTATATTATTTTTGTATAACTATAGATTTTTACTTACTTATTCCTTTATTATTACCTCAAGCCACGCGATAGTGAGTGGTCATCGTCA
This sequence comes from Panoquina ocola ocola, assembly GCA_018249155.1. Lineage (NCBI taxonomy): Eukaryota > Metazoa > Arthropoda > Insecta > Lepidoptera > Hesperiidae > Panoquina > Panoquina ocola. Next base: position 15,167 of record DWKA01000299.1, read on the forward strand.
TCTAGATTCTATTGTTATTGGTCAAGTAGACGCCTCGATTTATTGTATCGCCTCCTCGTCTTTCGCATAAAAATTTAAGATCTACAGTCAAGTGCATATCGACTTGTAGAGTCCCCAAATGAATTGGCTTCCAATCCATGGTATCAGTAGCAACAACAATAACTGTAAATAATAGTTCAATGCGCCACCGACACCATTGCTCTCCACTTCATAATAACATTGACTTATTTTTCGCACTTACTCTAATCTCAATATTAAACAAGCTGCACAGATTTAATATTAATTACAAGTTAAAGCGAAGATTCATGATAATATTTACATCCTTTGTAGTAATTTTATAAAAGTTAACATCGATAAAGTTGCGGTAACGAGAAATGTTTGGGACTATTACCATGTTCGTTGCGAGCCATTTAACCATAGGAATAGACGAGAGAACATTACCTATACCCTAAGCAGCAGTGAAATACGTAACATGACAAACGACGCGTCAAGCGACAAATCATCCGCACGCACGTTTACGACGCGCTGTGGAGCCGCAAGCCGCACGCGGCATGCGGGCGCGGCCGCGGACCGCAAACGCAAATAACAATAATTCTCAGTGTTACAGAGTTAAAGTCAAGTGCGAGCTCGAGCGCAACACAATGTAGGTATATAATTGCTGCGAAGCCCGGAGCCGGCTCAAGAAAACATTGCAGAAATTACTGCGCGTCACAAATTTTATTCTGCAACTCGTTGTGGACAAAACTACTTTCAATATATTCACGCTGCCGCTTGAAACCTGCGTAAAACGAATTTATTTAATTTGAAAAAAAAATATATATCTTTTAGGATGTTTTTTATACCGATAAGTACTTTTCTCAACAACAAACTGTTCTTCCTGCCTATTGAGCTTAGGTGGGAACTACCAATTACCAATTCACGCGAAACTCTACAAGTATAATAAATGTAATGCAAACTGGGTTGTAATGTAGTTACAACCACACGGTTAATATTTCACTGCGCGGCACAAAGTGTTCGTAACACGCACTTAAATTCCAAGCAAAAGAAAAAAGTTTTACCTAAATTCAAGCCACATAGGTACTAGCGCTGAGCTTCAAATCAAACTATTCTCACACAATTGTTGCATGCACCGGTGTTATTATTGAATGTCCTGCTCATATAATATAATATAATGTATAGGTAGGTATGTTTATTTTTAAAATACGTGCTCTAGATATTTGTCCCATTTGCACATCAATCGGCTCGCGGCCGCGAGTCATCAATCACGGTGTAATCAGCGCGGGCGAAGGTCTTCCGATATCCGCGTGATTTCCCTGAAATCAGTGTGTTCAATTATGATTTATCAAAGCCCTGTTGACACCCGCCGCTAATCTGCCGCCGCCAGGACGAGCCGAGACACTCCGTTCTGCGTGGCGGCTCCACTTTCTACTCTATTTGATAATAAGATAATCCTTTGTGCTAATAGGATTACTACGACTTTTATATTTTGCTCTAAATTTCTTTATCCTGCCACAGAGTATGTACCAAAGAAGTAGTACCTACTACTGATGGCGGCATTGTCATAGTTTTGTTATTGTCACATTCCGTTCTTTTATTTTCAAATCAAGGAAAATAAATAATTAAATCGACAGTGACAGACGTTGCCTGAGAAATAGATAACATAAATAACATAAATAAAGTATAACGGTATAACTGACAAACGAGACATAAAATATTGGACTAAACTTCGCTGCAGATTTTAAACAATAGCTAATTAACAGCTCTGCAGTAAGTTTATTAAGTTACATATCCGGTAACTAATTGTAAATCAGTAGTATATAAAAGCTAGTAGTCTCGCCAAAGCGCACATCCATATAAGCTGTTAATCAGTTGGCGTGCCGCCAGGCGGCGCGGCGGGCGGCGCGGCGGCGGCCAGCTACACTAGCCGCCCACCCGGCACTGGCTATCAGTGTCTGCGCCTCTGCGGGTACATGACGCGCAATACGTGGCGGTGTCGACACCACCCGTTGGGTTAGACTGAAGTTCCACCACAGGAAAGTGCGAGAAGAAAATGTAGCATTATACCTCGCACAATGTCTCATTACAAATTAAACCACAAATGCATCGCTCGTAAAAAACAACGAGGTTATGTAGATATCATCCAAATTACTGTAAGCACCCTGAATTCTGAGTTTCTGACATCTTAGTATCATTAAGACATACAAATTGCGATCAAATGCCGCTGTGGCCTCGACTGGAGTGATTGACAAATAATTTATTCTATAACTTCAACATATTTGTATGTGATATCCGACACAGAAACTTGACCATGTTTGAGAACACGATAACTTCTTAAGATTGGTGTTCCAAACCCTGCTTACCCACGTTACAGTCATAAAAAGTTGAATAAACATTTAAATAGTTTTTTTTAGAAAAGGTCGATCGCAATAACTCGCGAGCTGCATGATTTAGCGAGCTAAAACCGTTTGCAATAACTCAATCACATTTTCCCGGAACGCGGCGAGCTAAACGGTGGAACGCCGTCGCCGGCCGCGCGACACGTTCCAGCAATAAGGAACGCGACTATAAATTTAATATTTCTAGTGAACCGGAATGAACTATTGTACCGGCCGCGTCCTGCTCCCCTAGTCCCCGAGCCCCTCCTTGGCCTGAGAAAACGATCGACTTCTGGGATCACCTGTATATTTATGAATATTCCGACCAAAGAAGCTAGTGTTTTATACTGAAAGAAGTTGGGCAATTTTTGGATTCAGGAGAGTTTGGTTCAAACATTATTCCGGAATCTCCAAGGCGTTCCGAAGTGTCTGGGAACTTGTGAACTATGCTCCGAACACTGTTTCTCCTGATCTCTTAAACCATTTTTAGTTGTATCGAAAATTACCTGCTTGCTGCTTCTTATTGTTCCTACTTTACCTTTAAATATATTGCGCAACTTTCTATAGTCACAGACTAATTTATCTTTATTACTTTATTATCACGTTACTGCACGTACCTAATTAAAAATTGTTATTAAAGGAGCGGCGACGTCACATTACCGTTCAGTGGCGTAGCGTGCCTTGGCGGGGCCCCGTATCAAAATTTATTTGGGGGCCCCTATATGGGGGTAAAAATTTTTCACAAAAGAAAAAAAATATTATGAAAAAAAATATTTATTTATATTAATATATTTTAACTATTTTACAAATAAAAATCAATCCCCTTTTCAACCCCCGACGCAAAAAGAGGGGTGTTATAAGTTTGACGTGTCTGCCTGTGGCACTGTAGCTCCCAAATG
>DWKA01000300.1:0-18432 GCA_018249155.1 Panoquina ocola ocola
TTCTACCCCCAAGGGGATAAAATAGGGGATGCAAGTTTTAACTCTTAACGCGAGCGGAGCCGCGAGCATAAGCTAGTTTTTAATATAGCACTTACCCTCCCTTGTGAGGATTTATCTGAAACATATTTTAATACATGTTGTGATTGCAGATGTTGTGGTATGCCTGAAAAATAGCTATCCAGTAAAGATGCCAGTTTTAAGCAGTAATACAAAAATTCCAATAGAAGACTTGAATTTACCTGAAGGATCACTAGTGTGAGTAATTTCAAAATTGTTGGTTTACATTCAGATTTGATTGTCTACATCATGGCATAACATTTTACATAACATTTTTTTTGTAGTGTGTGCATCATGAACTACAATCAGGGATGCTTCTCGATGAACAGCAACCGACTTCGGGGCACATTTAGACTCATCCTGGACATCCTGGAGAAGCAGGGCTTCGCCACAGTGGCGCTCAATATCCACGAGTGGATGCACGCGCCCTCGCACGAGAAGACGCCGTACTTGATGCGAGAGATCGGCTACAGATGCGGGGAGAGCGGCATGAGGCTATCTGTTACTTGACCATATGACTGATATGTAGGAATCTTACTATACATATTTTTTATTAAATACCGTTCAGTTAAATTCTAGAGCAATAAATGTACTGTTATGTTATGAGATTTTTTTATTTTTTTCCTAATTAGTATTACTGAATATGTTTAAGATTTTTATGTGAGTAGTCTACAAACGAGTAGACAAACTGATGGTGAGCTGTCACCGTTATCAATGGACTAACAGCACCGACAGGTTGCTGGCGAAGTAGAGAAAGTAAAGAACTGGTTTCCAAGCCCCCAGCAGGGGCACCACGACGATACGACCCCATGGTTCTGTTCTCTGAAAACAGATACCTTCTCTAGTTTTCTATGGGTTCCGATCAGAATTCCAGATGATTGAGAGAAATGACCTAAATGCTCTATGGCCTAAACTCTTAACTTTATATTTTTTCTACTCTGTGCACACACAAGTTTATTTTGACAGTTGACACTAAAACAGCAGCCTAATGTCAATTTGATTTTGTATTACAACAACAATTTATATAAACAACAGTTTCGTTATTGTTTAGTATTTATGAATTTATTGTCATAGTTTATCATACGGCGATACTGATAAACTACAACTAATAATATATTGACCTCATTCAGCGACTTTTCGATACATTACTAACAGTTAGAAAGATGAATTTAAAATCGAGCTTAATTTGTGTTGTGTTGGCCAGTTTAGTGGTGGTAGCGGAAAGTAAATATGGCTGGGTGACCTGGGAGCGGGACAAAGCCCTGGTGCACGTCTCGGAGAAAGCCGCTGCCCTGCCCAAAGTCCATGTCGCCAGAGCCACTTACTCCAATGAGATCAATGAGACTGGGTAAGCAAGACACTGGGCAAATTAGTGTTTTAGACACTAGAGTGTATGATACTCATTAGTTGTTGGTGACCCATGGGATTTGTTCCAAAACTTCCCAAGTTTGAACCTGTTAAAGTCTTAGCATCTATGTTTGTGTAGTACTTACATTTTGGAAATAAAAGTGACTGATGGGGCAGGTAATACAGTCTCTGTTTATCTAACATATTTTAATTATGTCTATATAATTGGATACAGATAAATAGTACATCTAATATTTATTTTTCTCTTCATCTGCAAAGTAAGTATGTTAAATTTCAGTTGGGCATACCTGGAGCTGCATACTACCCCAGACGTCAGTGATGAGAAGCAGGCGTACGCCGCGGGCTACCTGGAGGGCTACCTCACGCGGGACCTCATCTGGATGCACTGGCAGAACATGCTTAAAGGGTTGGACTACCATTATCATTAAAAAAATAATGACTGATAATTTAACAGATAATGTAATTTAAAAGTGTGCATTCAGCGTTCAGCCTTTACCAATTCCAAGCTTAAAGAAAGACTCCAATAATCCTTGAATGTTTTATTATTTATCAACAACCAACCAAAACAACCATCTTTAGTTTTTTAAACCATCCTAAGGAATCAAATTTTAATTTTAAAATAAATTTGAATAGGTACTGCTACAATAAAACAGAGGTGTGTGGGCTCATTGAACAGTTTGTGGACACCAATGAGGACTACATGGCCACCATGATACGGGAGAACCCAGATGACCCATACTGGTATCAGGTAAAGCCACTAACTATTCCCAGAATAAAACTATTCAACTCTTTGACTGTGACAGCAATTGCACTGTCCTGCATATAATTTAATAATGATTTGCATATCAATGCTGTTAAATCTTTAAATTTATTTTTAATATTAAATTATGTACAATAAATAGTACAATTCTATCACAAAAAGACAAGACCTATAATAGAATGTAGGCCTAAAATGAATAATAATTGACTTCTACCTCAATATTCCACTAGTCTATTGAATGACATTATCAGTTACATTGCAGGTGAAGCTGTATTACATCCAGATCGAGGGCCTGGCGGTGGGCTACAACCACGCCACCAACGACGACTACCAGTGGCTCACTGTGCGAGATTTCATGTAAGACATCAAACATGTTAAAAGGGACGACCTCGATAGTAACTGTACGTGGAAATGGAGGATTTACGACCATAATTATAAAATTTTGGAATCCCCCCTACAGTAAATTTTGTGCTACGCTAGCGATATACTCGCAAATCCCTTCTACTATCCAAAACCCTCGTACTGTTTTAGGCGTTTTCTTTGAAACTCACTGTTCACACGTTTGTATTGCCATTAATTTATACAAGACAATGAGTCGTTTGACTCCATATAAACGGATGCATCGGTGCACGCACACATGCAAATATTGTTTACACGGCCGCTCGACATGGTACGAAGTACAAAGCAACGCAGTATCTCGCCGCGCACCGGCCGAGCCATGTTGATGTGCGCGTGCATCGCGTCGTCTGTTTATGGAGTCGAACTACTGGTCATGGGCAAGAATCTGAAAGAGACAGTTAGATGCGCAGAAAAAAAAAGCAGAGCAAAATGACTTCTGCGCATCTAATGTCGTCATGTATATCGTGGTGGTGTTTCCAGCTGGATCAACATGCTGGGCGACCTGGACGAGGTGGCGATGGCGGTGTCCATGCCGCGCGAGCTGCCCGACGGGCTGCTGTTCGGCGAGCACTGCAGCGGGCTGGTGAAGCTGCTGCCCGACCTCTCAAACTTGTACACCTCGCACGTCACCTGGAACAGGTCGGTATTAATATACACTAGCTTCCGCCGAATTTAACCGATCCCGCGGGATTTCCGGGATAAAAGATGTGCTGAGGAATATCTTTCGCCATTTTTTCTCCTCCATGACAATGAACCTTCTCGAAATGGTGGTAGATTAAAGAACTGACTTTCATAAGTGTATCTGTGATACCTACATGAATAAATTATATTGATTTTGAAAAACTATCCTGTGTTGATCCAAGTTATGTGAACAAGAATATGTGTGCCAAATTTCATGAAAATCGTTTCGGCAGTTTTTGCGTGAACGAGTAACAAAGAAACCTATAAATTTTCGCGTTTATAATATTAGTAAGATTACGCTTTACCAAAGGGAGATCTCCCGGCCGAGCGAGAGGTATTGGTGTTGTAGAAAATTTCGATAGCGCGATTCAGATTAGTCGCGGTTCGCTTCGCCGCGTTTTAGAAAGGTAATTTATTTTGGAGGTAAATATCCGGCAAAAGAAACCTAATTTCTTTCGATACAGAGTGCCTAATTTATTTTCGCCCTCTAGCTTTAGTCAGCCGCGGAATAACTTGTATTCCGGCTTGAAGCTACAGATAGATTTTTATATGTATTTATTTTATATGTAGCCGCGTTATATACATATGTATAACGTTTCCAGCTACCAATCAATGCTGCGGATACAGAAGAAATATGTCCTCCACTACCGCACGTCGCCGGGCGGCGCGCCGCTACCGGGCCACACCATGGCCTTCACCTCGTACCCCGCCTTCGTGCAGGTGCCGTCACATTGTATTATTAGTTGGGCGCTCAACGAGTGGTGAATGCCTAGAAATATTTGGCTGGGGGTTGTAGTTATAGTCATGGACAAAGAACTTGGCAAGAATCTGAAAGAGACAGTTAGATGCGCAGCAGAAAAAGCCGATAAAAACGAACTTCTGCGCATCTAATGGACTTTTTAAGTCTTTAAGAACGTATGTTTGCATATTACAGTTTTTGTTTTTTTTTGTATGTAATTGCAGTCACTATGGAATTATTGTTTGTCATAATGTATAAAAAATATAATTTTCGCAAGCGAAACTGCGGGTAGCAGCTAGTATTATTATAGTTGTCTATGCCGCGTATCCACCTTTATTTAGACGGGAGGCAAGACAAAGAAAACACTACATGCCTACAAAAAATATATTATACGAATGTAAGCCCGCTCTGGAAGCCAATGTGTAGACATAAGCATGACAATGTGTTATCGCTAACATTGTGAGTGGATAAAGAATGAAGTAGACGCGCGCAGTCCACAGACGACTTCTACATCGTGTCGTCGGGGCTGGTGGCGGCCGAGACCACCATCGGCAACAGCAACCGCACGCTCTACCACCTCGTCAAGCCCGTCGGACAGGTACCACATAGATCATACCACTCTTATACTATAGATGGGTTACTATTACATTTTACAAGGGTATTATACATACAACAGCCGTTATCTTAACTATCACATCATGAAATTTCATGATGTCTGATGATTTCATGAAATTTAATTAAATTTATTTCCAACCTTAATACTGTCACTGCTTTTATTGTATAATGTATAATATGGTCCTTCGAGTCGAACTTAGAACACGTAAAATCGTTTTCCCACGGTTTCCACTAAATACTTTATTATCTTTTTACTTTCATATCAGTTATAATTGTGTCGGTGTATACTTTTTTATTACTTCAGATAATGGAATACGTGCGGGCCATGATCGCTAACCGGCTGGCCACCAGCGGGCAGGAGTGGGTGGAGATCTTCCGGAAGCACAACAGCGGCACCTACAACAATCAGTGGTTCATATTTAACTATTCACCGCTAATTTGCTGTACAGATAGCAAAACAATTTTATGAACTTCACTAGGTTTGGCTTACCACCGTACACTTTACTGAAATTTAAAATTTGTATTACAATAAGCTGACTTAATACCAAATGGCATTACCTGAAGATACCGTATGCGGCTAACTAAAGTACAAAATCAAAATAATTTATTCATATAGGCATCATAGAAACAATAAAATTATACATGTATTTTTTTTTATCTGCCATCATTTCTGAAAAGGTGCTTTGACATGGAGGAGAGGAAATGGAAAAAGAACTGCTGGATCGATACATAATTTTCACTAGGATTGTAGTCCAATCCCGTTGTGTCCAGGTACATAGTGGACTACAATAAGTTCAAGCTGCGCACCGCGCAGTCGCCGGGGGCGGCGCTCCCCGGCCTGCTGTGGGTGCTCGAGCAGCTGCCCGGCTACACCGAGGCCGCGGACCTGTGAGTGACATACATACATACATTATTTTATTATTAGATTAGTAAGTAACAACTGGAAAAGGCTCAGCATTGCGAGGTCCGATAGAATTTAAAAAAGGTGTTCAGCAACGGGGACTTCTTAGGTTAGATAAATGGATGAGTTTATTTCGTGCTACCTAAATTGTTTAATTTGTTTAACTTTAACTTGTTATTTGTAGAATTTTCATATTAAACAAATAAACGCATTCGGTCATTATCAGTTCCTTCACAAAAGTTTAAAATGATGTTTATTTATAACATAGATATCTGGATGAAACTAGTTTTTATTGAAGCATACAATAACAGCATACCAACGTATTACAAGTGCCTGCCTCGAATGGTACCACACAATTGACACAGTGACATGGTAGCAACGTGTCCGCAGCACGGAAGACCTGAAGCGCACGAGCTACTTCCCGTCGTACAACATCGCGCGCTTCCCGCGCGTCTTCAACATGAGCGGCGGCAACGAGCGCGTCGCCACCTTCGGCGACTGGTTCGGCTACCACACACACCCGCGCGCCAAGATCTTCAAGCAGCGCCAGGTGATGCACTAGTAATCGTGGCGTTGGTGCATAACAAAGCTTTTTTTCGAAATGGTGGTAGATAAAAAAATTACGTGCATAAGTGTATATATGATATGAGACGCAATTAGCTAAGATAACGAAGTGAAATGGGATTTCACTCAACATGAACTCAACCTATCCACTGATTTCACGTGGGATTCCAAAAATAAAATAAAAAAACGAAATAGTTAAGAATAGTTAAAAATTACGTCATATTTGCTGAGATCCCTGTCTTCCCAAAGTAAGACTTGCCTCGACCATTACCTCTACATCTTAATTTTTTCACGTAATTTATGGACGCCATCTAGCACAAGTGTTCCGTAAACTATTCCAACTTAAAAAATCACCATAAACCATTCCAACTCATATTTACCTTTCCCTACCAACCACCAACTGCCCACTAACTAATTTTAAGTATGTCGCTCGGCAGGAGGGCATCCGCAACATCCGCGACATGCTGCTGACGATGCGCTACAACGACTTCCGGCACGACGCGCGCGCGCGCTGCGCCTGCCGCCCGCCCTACTCCGCCTGCAACGCCGTCGCCGCGCGCAACGACCTCAACCCCGCTAACGGTACACCACACCACCTGGACTTAGGTCGTAGAGGTTCACGAGCAATGGTTTAGGGGTGAAAACCCTGGAAAGATTCTGAGTTGAGGGCAGAAAATGCTTCTAACATAAACTCCACCTTCTGTGTAATGTATCTTTGCAAAGTGCGATAAAATGCATGGGACTGTATAATCAAATTCAAGGTTTGAATTTTTAGCGTTGTCTAAAAATTTAAGATCAGTGAAAAATCTCAGTTCCACAATTTTTCGTTAGTACCTAACTATAGCGTACTATTTTATTTCGTGATCCACTATAATATTATTTATATGTATAGGTACTTACTCATTTGTACATAATTTTATTTCACAAGTTTAATAACGCACAAAACTAAAAGATAAAATAAAAATAATTACATAATATGTATTTATTGTCAACTTCGTAATAAATATTTTATTTCTTCGTACGTTGATGATCGTGTATGTTTGTGTGTGTGTGCAGGCACGTACCCGTTCCGCGCGCTGGGCCACCGCAGCCACGGCGGCACGGACGCCAAGGTGACGTCGGCGGCGCTGCGCCGCGCCTACCGCTTCCTGGCCGTGTCCGGCCCCACCTACAACGTGTCGCGCGGCATCCCGCCCTTCATGTGAGCACACTATTTACAAACTATAGTCGTTTTACCTGGACCGCAGGTCAATCGAACGGCTTTTGATATTCTATGAATTTAATGGTCCACAGTGTCCACACACTTCTCATCTAACGTATCTAATCATGAGAATGTTTTATTGCCATACAGGTTTCCCCTGGTATGTAATAAACAATGTTTTTGTACCTACATGTTGAACTTGAGAGTAAATAAAGACATTTATTATTATTATTACCTGCTCAGTATTGTTCTTCCTCATCTTTACCCACTCAGATGTATTAATAAAATATCAACAATTTTGTTTACGACAACTTAAATCACATAATGTTGCCCGGAAAACAACTGGGTGAAAATGTACACTGTTAGAACTGGATGTAATAAATGAATGTTGATGTTTCATGTGAGTTATGTACATTGTGTGCAGGTGGAGCGAGTTCGACCTGGGCCCGCACATCTCGCACGCCGGCCACCCCGACCTCTGGATGTTCCCGCCCGTCGTCCACACGTGGGAGTGGGACTAGCCATTGGGGAAACAACGGTTGCACATACATATCTATAAGGATCAAGCTGTAATACTCGGTAGAATTATGATGGCTTATTTAATTTTTGTTTCCATGTCAGATTTAGTTTCTAGTTATTTAAAAGGTGCGTAATTTGTAAAAACAATTCATTCTAGTCCAATGAGGACCACTAATTTAATTTATGATCTGAAAATGTAAAATGAAAGACATTCCTCCTAGATTGTAATATATTCAATGATCTAATTTTACACATTTACATATTTCATAATAAATACATCTTGTTTTTAACATACTTACTTTTATTTCTATGATACGAAATATAAAATTTACAGATTTAAGGCAAAAGCTAAATAAACAAAACGCGTTTTCCTACAAACAAGCACATACTTAACTGTATTGATAATATAGACAGAAAAATTACATTTCCAAATGTATGGAAACTGAATCAAATAATCAAATATATAACTAATGATTTATGTTACTCATAAATAACATGGCTATAACACTCGACCTAGGAGAGTATTGTATCTTATAAATTCTATTCTCAATAATTATATGGTTGTAACATACATTATGGCTAATTAAATGCCTAGCTAATCTCTTTCAGGCAGATAGTTTGTTTAGATGCACTGACTTCATATAACATAATTAGTTGTGAAGTTGATATAAAACCATAGATAGCACAGAGACTATAGATACATCCCTTATATGAGTAGAATGAAAAAATATGTTTGTTGTAACTAATAAACTGATTGAATGATACATAAACTAAAATAAACTGCATCATTTTACTTTTGTACTACTCTTATTATGAATGAATTAGAATTTAGTTTTGTTCAGATTTGCACAATCAAATCACAAAGTTGATTAAGTAATGAACACAAGACGATGTGTGGGACATTAGTTCTAAATGCGTCTAAAGATTTATTTTCTTGATTTATATAATTAAGACAGAAATTTAGCTATATCAGGTAAATACATAAAAAATATGAAAAACTGCATTAATAATGTAATAACCTGATTTTCTATAAGATACAGTAGAAAATAATTACATATATTTTAAATAACAGACCTTTAAATTACTGTCATAGTGTGGCTACAAATAATTTGTAGTAGTACTGAACTACACATATTCATAAGGAGCCACTCCATTGTATACAATTTATCTTACACTAGATTAATTTAAGCTATATTAAACTAAATATTTGGAAATGGAATAATGATCAAGGGAGGGGTTCTTACTTCTATCCATCCTTCAAAAGTCTGCTGCTAAATCCAAGTTACCACAAACTCATATAATTATCTAAGCATTTAAGACCTTTTTATATCCATAAGATATTTGCTGAACTCTTCAACCCATGTTTCATCTCCAAGTGTATGTGCACACACAAATGAGGTTGTCATATTCAAAAGTACATAGAATATAAAGTTTAAAGGATTCCAAATTGAGATTCCAGGCATATGAAAATTAATTAGGAAACTGTGCTAAGACTATATTGCTTATTATAACACAATTTTATTATTTGGAAATATTAGCATGACATGATACTCATAATATATCTTAAGTATTGCAATATCAATGCATGAATAAGTCCATTTACCATCAGTTGGCTTGTTGACTCATTTCATAACTAAACTGAAAAGAGAATTATCATCCAAACTGACTGCAGCTTACTTAGCTTAGCACACACACCAGATGGAGATCATATCCAGTCACACAACAATCAAGTCCTAATCAGGAAGAAATCTCAACATCTTATTACCCCTTTGTGGTTTACAAGTAGACATAATTTCAAGACTAACATCAACAGTATGGAATTTGTAAGATCTATTCTAAGGAGTTGAGCATGAGAAGCTGCTTCAGGACCTTAGTCTGTGATGTCTCTCGGATTTCCCCGGCCAGGAACATCTCATCAACCACTGTGTATACCTGGAAAATACACTTGTATCACATATCTGTAAAGAAATTTATCTAGTGTTATTAAATTAAAAAAATAATACCTTATAGAAGTTGAAGACCAGATCGAGTTCACACACATTGTGGAAGTACTCATTGAGCACCTCAACAAAGTTGTGAATGGCCTCCAGGTAGCACAGGTTGTTGTCGTTCACATCCACACAGATGCAGAAGTACAGGCCGGCATACCTCCTGTACACTATCTTGAAGTTTCTGAACTGAAATGGAATATACTAAGCATCAGTAAACTTGTGATTGTGTGGCTGATTGACTCATTATTTAGGAAGTACCTCTCTGAACATGTCTCCTATATCTGCATAATCTGCCGATGTCACTGTATGGTAAGATTACTAGGAGTTATGTATCAAGTTCTCTTCTTACAATATAACTAACCTCCACAAAATTGGTGTGCTTCGCGTCACGGACCGTGACCACCGCGTGAACCTCCTCGATCAGCTTCTGCTTCTCGTCATCATCGAAATTCATGTACCATTTTGCCAGGCGAGTTTTACCCGCACGGTTTTGGATCAGTATAAATCGGATCTGTAGATAAATCAGGGATATTCTTTATAAATATCAGGTTAGTCGCTAGATCAATAGATATATTTTAAGGTAATTAAACTTACCATGGTAATGAATTAAGAATATTCAGTAGAGAAACGAATTTATGAAATAACACCTCCCCTTTTATTAGCAGTATTCTGATTTCTGACATGTATCCAGCTTTATAGTTTTGACGTGACGTCTGACACTGACATCAAGTGTTTTGTGGCGCCACAGACTAGGCAGAGATACTACTGTAGTAGATTATGAAATCCCATGAAAAACATAAATTAAATACTGTAGAGTATACAACTATACAGCACCACCATTAAATATATTTATACCTCTAAACCATAGGACTGTAGCGTGGTCAAGCCTTAGGTCAATATTTGAGTATAAAAAAAAATGTGCCGTTGTCAACTTTGATAACAAAAAAACGTAATCTCTGGAAGCGCCAAATTCCTTGTAGAAAACTCTAGCATTTCAGTTACTTGACAAGCATATTATGAAATGTTTTGAAATACTGTGGCTCATAACATAATTGATACCGGTAAATACCGAAAATATAAGCTATACCAGTATATTATTATCTGTGGTGTGGATTAGCTGGCAACACAAATATTGAGTTGTTTTTCAATTTTCAGTGGATTTTTGACGTTGCTGGTATTTGCTCGTTTTCATCATTTTTCAATAGTTTTTATCAATGTAGTGCTTAAGATTTCAATATGTCTATAATTTAAGTAGTTGTGTAGGAAATATTACCAATCTAAACTTAAATGACGCCCACGAAGACTACGACAACCGAAGTAGAAATGGTGATACGAAACAGAAAAACTGTTATGAAAGACGGGATTATGACAATGTCGGGCATCGGTGAGCCTTCGGTTTTCCACGCTCTCGTGGTGATCTTCTTGGAATTTTTCGCGTGGGGCCTGCTCACCATGCCGATAATATCAGTGCTCAACGCTACCTTCCCGGACCACACGTTTCTGATGAACGGCCTGATCATGGGCATCAAAGGCATCCTGTCGTTCCTTTCCGCGCCCCTCATCGGCGCGCTATCCGACGTCTGGGGCCGCAAGTTCTTTCTCCTGGTGACAGTGTTCTTCACGTGCGCGCCGATTCCGCTCATGACAATCAACACTTGGTGGTTCTTCGCGATGATAAGCATCAGCGGGGTGTTCGCGGTGACCTTCTCGATCGTGTTCGCGTACGTCGCCGACGTGACGACAGAGGCGGAGCGCTCGCGCGCCTACGGGCTGGTGTCGGCGACGTTCGCCGCCAGCATGGTGATCTCGCCCGCTCTCGGCGCCTACCTCATGGACCTGTACGGCGAGGCGCTGGTGGTGGCCGCCGCGACGGCGGTTGCCGTGCTCGACGTGTTCTTCATCATGGTGGCGGTGCCGGAGAGCCTGCCCGAGAAGGTGCGGCCGAGCGGCTGGGGCCCCGCCATCAGCTGGGAGCAGGCGGATCCGTTCGCGGCGCTGCGCAAGGTGGGCGCCGAGCGCACAGTGCTCATGCTGTGCGTGGCCGTGTTCCTGTCGTACCTGCCCGAGGCCGGCCAGTACTCGTGCATCTTCGTGTACCTCAAGCTCGTGATGGGCTTCGGTGTGGTGCAGGTGGCGATATTCATCGCGATCGTGGGCGTGCTCAGTATCGCGGTGCAGGTGGTGCTCGGATTCCTGATGCGCGTGCTCGGCGCCAAGCACACCATCATGGTGGGGCTGCTGTTCGAGATGCTGCAGCTCATGTGGTACGGGTTCGGCAGCCGCACGTGGATGATGTGGGCGGCAGGCGTGCTGGCGGCGCTCGGCTCGCTCACGTACCCGGCGATCAGCGCATACGTGTCGGTGAACAGTCGCGCCGACCGGCAGGGCGTGGTGCAAGGCATGGTGACGGGCGTGCGGGGCCTGTGCAACGGGCTGGGGCCCGCCATGTTCGGGGTGATCTTCTACCTGTTCCACGTGGACCTGAACGAGGAGCACGCGGCGGCGGGCCCCGAGGGCCGCGCGGACGAGCGCTACGTGCGCGTGGTGCCGGGCCCGCCGTTCGTGCTGGGCGCGCTGCTGGTGATCTGCGCGCTGCTGGTGGCCGCCTTCCTGCCGGAGGACGGCACGGTGGGCGCGCGGCGCGCCTCGCCCGACCTGCGCTTCGAGCTGGAGCGCGGGCGGCGCGTGGCGGGCCCGCTGTCGCCGCTCATGGCGCCCGAGTCCGCGGCGCTCTAGCTAGCGGTGAAGGCCGGCCGCGCGGCCAGCGTGTGATACTCCGGCGGAGCGCCCCGAGGGCGACCCGGTGAATGCATTTACGAAGGTACCAAAGCGAACTCGATTTAAACGTGAGTCCTGAATTAAGTGATTGCACCGACTACATTCCCGCTTACCATGTGAATAATTTCCGCTTCTTTTATTTGATACTGTGTTTGTTCATAATTTTAAATTTTTTTACCCATTTTGTATAATCATATTTGGCACTGAGGGCATGTACATATTACAATGGAATAAAATAAATAAGATCAATGTGCAAGTCCTCTGTTTGTAACGAGCTGAACATCACACAACTCCGGTAACTAGCTAATGTGATAAGTCTTTGCCTTGTCTTTCTGAGGTTGCAATGCATCATCTCTCTTTAATTAGGCTTCAAAATATTAGGAACAGTTGAGTTTTGGATAAAAAATTTGGGTAAAAACGACATGCTTGTAAATATGCACAATTGCGAAGGTATGATGAATAAGTAAAACAATTTTATAAAACCATAAAATTGGGAACTTTTAATAATAGTATTGTCATTAAGATTCAAGATAATTTACACATAACTTATTGTGATAGATTTAGTACCAAGGTCAATGAGAATGGTTCCATATAATAAAAGGAAATTACTAGTTAATGGGATTTGTCACTAGAACTACCTGTTAATTTATATTGATTTCATGATCTCTTTGTAGCTGGTATAATAAGATACAAAAATAATTTGGTATTGGTCTGTAATATGAAAGTTAGACAGTATTTAGATAGGTATTTTTAAATAATAGTTAAAGTATGTGGGGTGATCGGTTGAATTTTGAGATTTAATCTGTAGGTTGCATTAAGCAGTAGATGATAAAATGTCGTGAATTGCCTTTGGGTATTAATTAAACGTTCTCAGATGTAGCATTTGAAGTGGCATTAATTTTGTTTCTTATTGATTCCTATTAAATATTTTTGCATACACAATATATGTATATATTATAAGAGTTTTACAACACTCTAATTTCAATATTGTAATAGCTATGTGACTGCACGGAAGTCAGAAATTTGTTTAAAATTGTTGTGACCTTGAATGTGCCACAACATAAAGTTATGCCTGATGATTGCAATATTAGTTCAATTTATTACTTTGAGTCATAAAGATTAGTATCATATCTGTTCCGAATTATACTACAATATTATATATGTAATATAATATAATTTATTTGCATAAATCATGTTGGGGTACAAAGAGATTTAGTGAATCTTTGGCTTTTTAAACAAAGATCTAAAGTCGTCAAATGTTCCATAGCTATTACGGCCGGTGCTTTCTAGATTATAATCTATTGAAAAATACCGTGTTGTCGCAGCTGGATACGAGTACAAAATGACGGTTCACGACTTCACGTGATAGTATTTATTGTTTTATGTAAATAAAGGTGGTCGAAAGGTATCTATGGATTTCAATACGTTTAGATAAAGGTACTTATCGATTGCGTTAGTTCAAATCGTTAAAATAATATAGCAAGGCGTACATGAAAATATTTTGCATAACTCACTACTCACAGTATACCGGCTGTTCAAGTTATAGTAGCTAAATATTCATACAAATTATTTTAACTTTTTTGCAACAGTTTTTATAAGGTTATGACTCAAAAAAGGATTTAATAAAACAGTATATTTTTCCGATTTCCCACTATGATCGTATGATAAATTAATAGTTTAACTATTATATGGTGCTAACGGCTTTTATTTTGTCCGCGCAAACAGATTTATCAATTAATTATTCAGTTACCAATGTCCAAAACAATGCCTTAACCCAAATACACGTTAATGTAATAAGGCTTTTGTATCCGGCCTGCTGCCCGATCGGTGAAACAAAAAGGATTTTCCTTAACGAACGCTTTGTATGACGCCAATAGATGTTTTGTCTACGTTGCAGAAATGGTACATGGATGTCAATATAGCGCAATTCTACCGTTATATTTAAATTTCTTGGTCGGTGCTGCATTCGAGATTATATTCGAATTAAAATTTCAAATCATACTTCAAAGAGATTTTTCTTATTTTATCAAAAAAACAGTTTTTCTAATGTCGAATGCCAGGGCAGTGCCTACGAAAGTATTCTCTCCGTTAGTTTTATCAACATAAAAAATAGAATTCACGTCCAGCAAAGGTCTAATAAAACGTCGTCTAAAATAATAACAGATCCAATAATCGTTTTCAATAAAGGGTCAAAGTGAGTGGGCACAAGGTTCTAAATGTTATAAGTCATTAAACGCTTTCAAACAAAAAATTGTCATTCGAAGTTATTTAATATGAAAGTTTACGGAGGTTACAAGTTTGACGTCATTCTTGATGTTGTCATTTAAAATAAACTAAAAAACTTGTAGTACGCTGACTTTAGAGCGACAAAGTACTTCGAATTTGTTTTATAATTTGAGTCTTAATTTTTTTAGACATATATCACCACGGTTTGATACAGTCGGTCATAAAGCATACAACCATACGATACAGACAATAATAAAACTACTTCATTATAATTTAATGTGCGAACAAAAAAAAATCTTTTATAGTCGAGAGTTTTCCTGGTGATATATATCTCTGATGACGTGGTTCCTGCGTTGTGAAGGACTCATTGGTTGCATACGATTGTGTACTTATAAGAATTTAAATTCGTGCCGACAATGAATATAGTAATAGGTACGTATCTTGAATTGACTTAAGAGGTTTAAGGTTTGCCATAAAATTCACCTGGATATACCTGGAATCCAGGCCTAACTGCAATTGAGAATGCTCGTGAATATTTCATAAAAACAATAATGTTAGTGTTGTCAGTAGCCGGGAAAACATAGGGCCGATAACATAATGGGGAAAAAACCAACCGTTGTGGTATTAAATTCTCGCCGGAAGTTGTTCCGTGGACATTGAACGATAGCCAAGTTAATATTCTTTCTCTTGTTACTGCTTGGTTAGCAATGGCTTGTCCCCTACTTATTAAATTTAACTCTTCGCTATAATAATAATAAGTTATTCGCTAATCGCAATCTTGGGGAAAATAAATATCTAGGTGTTTTGAGTCAGAACACAATGATACATACAACCGTCCATTATAAAGATAAGGAAATTGTTTTTTGAGTTATGATTCAAGATACAATGTCAGAATTATTATATGATTCCCACAATTCTGGGAAAAGCAATGTTGTAATAGTAACGGTGACATCCAATCGTAAAGGTCTTAATATTTTTTTCTAAAAGCCAGCTTTACGTTCCAAACATCGGATCGATCGCTCGCCAAGTTCTTTGTCTCCGTGAGCATCTTGTTAATCTGTGCGTGACCCGTCCCTTGCGAAATAAATTTTCTTTCTGCTAAACTGGTCAAATTCCACCTTTTTAGCTTTTACGAGTGATTGCTACCGATAGCGCCAAAATTTAAAAGTTCCAAAATAATATTGTCGTTGAGGATGTTGTATGAAGTTTTTTTTGCCTAAAGTATTGACAAAGCCAGAGAATATATTTTTAAGTTTAAATATAAAAAGTCACCAATTTAATAAAATAGATTATTTACATTTGTGATGAACTTGAATCTTGTTTAATAATTGCTCATGTGGAAAAACCTGTTTTGCGGATGTGTGGCTACAGCTTCATTCGACATCGTTTTTGAGATAGAATAAATATTTGTAACATTTAAGTGTGACAATAGTTATATCATGGGCATGGGGAACAGAAATCTAGTGGTGTGACAACCCTTACTCGGTAGCTGCTACCACTATAGCCTTGACCCATCTCATTCTAATTCAATATCTCTGTGGAAGAGTTGATCCTAAGGTCGATTTCATAGAAGTATTAAGATTTATCATAGGGTGTATAACAATACGATATGCCACTTAATAACTTCTTGGCTTTCTTTTAAAGCGGTGTAGTTTCTGTTTTGGGAAATTGTATTGATAAAATAGTTATTGTTCTCTATCGTACAAATCACAGCCAGGTCTTTGTAAAATATTTGTAATCCATCATTCCGTAACTTTGCATTATATTTTTATTAGCGTTTTGGCCACGCGATCTGTTGACACAGCGACAGGTCGTTAGACATTCTAATATACTTCGCTCGGTTACCTTATGTACATTATGACCCTGACACTTCGCTAGCCTATAAACTATTGATTATATCTATATTATATTATAGTTATACACTAATATGGATTGATGCTGTATTTGGATTTTTTTGGGATTTTTCTTGTTGCATAAACAATTTTATTGATGTTATATTATTCCATATTTAATCACATCTTCAGTTTATGTACATACGTTCAAAGGAGTTTAAATGCAAATAATAAAAATTAAAAAAAAAATGTGCCAGCAAATCACGCAAAAAATACAAAAAAAAAGATTTTTTTTTCTTAATATTTTAAGAGATCACGTGAAAAATTCCTAGCGTGATACTAAAAAGTCAATATTCGTGATACGACGTGAGTGTCGTGACACTGATTTTATTATTCAAGCGCCATTTTATATAAAATCGATAAGTTCCCGCGCTGCAGCATAGTTATGTTGTCAGCCTGTCGTGACAATGCAGCTCTTTCCATGGCTATTTCCTTTCATGTTTCAACGTTTGTAGGTACGTTTATCTTTGATGTTTTTTCTCTGCAAAAAGTGCGGCTCTCTTGTTAGCCAATGTTTTTTCTTTCTTCCTAATAAATGCTACGTAACTATAGATCAATTACAATACTAGACGCTTCTCAGTAACAGATCTACCGGATCTATCGACATTTGTACGTTCACAAACCCATCCATCTGTAATCTGTATCATAGAAAAAATAACTATTTTTATAGAAAAAATAAATATTGTGCTGTTGGCAATATCGAAGAGGCCGTTAATTTTTTATATTTATTATACGCAGTACTGGTATCAGGGATCGAAGCTACGTCACGTAGACACTGACTTGCAAATTTATATTTCCTCGGTTCGTTACGACACTAATTTATTTAAATTCATACCGTTACTCATGGGGATAAAAGTTGTCGTTGTCGTGCTAAGTAATTAAAGCATGTTAAAATTCAGCTGGTTATTCAGTAGCATCTAGAATTGGATAGGCACGAAACGAACAGACTATGCCTGTTGGTTTGTAAACATTAAAACTTGCCGTCCGTGAACTTATCCCGAGTTTGTTAGTCTGTGCGAGTCGCAGCGCGGCGCTACGCCGAGCGAGACCCAGATAAGTGGGTATTATCAGCTCGTATCGATGACTAATTTTCCCGTATCGCACCAATCTAGCACATGTAGTATTGGGTGATGCAATGCGTGACAACATTCGCTTTCGTAAACATTCGCTCAATAGAGCTGTGACGTCATCTCGCGTTGACAAAATTTACGTCCAGCTGTTCTGAGGCGCCTATTTTTAAACAAAGATCGCTGTTATCTGTAACGTTTAGTTTGGTTTTTCAACGTAACGCCTGATATTCAACTTCCTAATTCCTTAATATTTATTATACACACGTTGCCAAAAGTGTTCGTTGTTTGCATAGTGAAACCATCTAATACTGTAGTTTACGATTGTGACACCCGTATTTTTGGCAACGAAATGAAAAAAAAATCTATTTTCTAATCGGAAAAAAATAACCATAGAGAATGTAACTTATTATATTTGATTACGATGTTCCTTTTACTTTTAGTGCCGGTAATTGTTACAAAAACAAGTGAATCGATGTAAATTAACTTAAGTATTTTCTAAGTTTCTCATTACCAATATCAGCTAAATTAAGACGGGCCATTTGCAGCGTGTAAAATGCTTTAAAAAAATGACCATGAGCAGGATAACCAGAATTTTCATTTAGTATAACCATTAAATTAATAATACGTTATATTTCTGTGACGAATTTCTGCCGGAAATTCGTGACTAACAG
>DWKA01000301.1:0-18426 GCA_018249155.1 Panoquina ocola ocola
AGTTATACCTGTGTATTTGTTCTTACATGTAAGTGATAAAAATGATATAATAGAATATTGCAGTGCGATTACACATTTTTTATTAGGTCAATGTGCCTTGACTTACTATTTAATCTTATCTCATGTACTTGTAAGTAACCCTAAATATGTAGAGCATTTTATGAACCAAGTACACCCGAATTGTTGTATTTGTAAACATAAACCTACACTCTCATAAACCTATAGTAACCAGTAGTTCCGAACACCCACGATTAATAAAGAACGTCTATATTTCATAAATGCCAACGCCAGTCGGGAATCGAAACTCCAAACCCATCACTGGTGGGGTCCCTACCAAGTCCGATACAAATTATTACGTAAATTGTAACTTGAATCTACAGTTGTAAATACTAAATATACATTTTTTTATCTGTGAATCCCGTCAGTTGACTAGGTGTTTCATGACTAACAGATGAGTAATTCACAAGGAACTTACAACTTCCTTGCTAATTCACTACTGCATATATGATTATAACAGCTGTACAGTAGCACTTTTAGATGTCATGCGGTACATTATCACGTTTATTTATTACTTTCTGATACCCGTTATCAAAATCGTTATCGTATCAGCTGTTATCAATCTTGGGCATTGAATTAGATTCAACTAATTTTGTTTACAAATGTGTAAAATTACTAATTTAGTAAATTAGTGCATACACACGCCGTGGAACGTCCGCCAGCAATTTTCCGGTGTTGTTATGACACAGTCTTTAAGCCATGAGTCAATTGTTTCCTTCACGGTCGGAAGACCACAGATGGCATCACCGTTTATGCCTATAGCCACTTTAACCTGTGTGTTCCTTAAACTTCCTATAAGTAGTAACGAAATGAAAATGTAGCTGAACGGAAACATAACTACGGTTTATACTGTTAGTATAGCACTATGAAGCAATAGCACTGTGAATTGTGTAGAGTATAATAATAGTACTTAACTCGTAACTTGGCAATAATCTGAAAGAGATGCGCAGAAGAAAAAAAAATAGAATAACTGTTTTTCTAAAATACGATTTCTGCGCATGTTACTGTCTCTTTCAGACTCTTGCCAAGTTACGTGTGACGTACTATAATATTTAATACTGAACAATAATTTAGTAAAATAGAACTTGATTACGTACAAAGCGTTTAATCCTCAACAATACTTAATTAGACAAGAAACATAAATAATATAACTATCAATTATTATTTTTAAAGGCCTTGACGCTCATAATTATGTGGGTACTTGAAGCGGTAATTAACAACACGCACGCAATAGTCATAAAATGGTAGTAATGGCGTCATTATATCACTCCGAGATAGCAGAGACGTCTATTGACGTACTATCGTGGGTCAGTTGGTAGTCAGTAGTTACTGAACGGAGAGTTGACTACAGGGCGCTGCCCTATGACTATCTCAATAAGGTTAATCAAATAATCAACTGCATTAACGTGGGTGTAGCGCTAGGGTCGTGATCAATTTATCTCTTATATAACCACAGGTTAGATGTCAAGTAGAAATGGTGTTTGTTCCTAACGCGTCTAGTGATAGCATTTGACACTTTCTACTACCACTTTTAAAATAGAATGGTGTAAAACAAGATTGACTCGTTACACCAGACAGTAATAATCATTTTCATAATCTTATTATAAAGTGTATTTTGTAGTGATGGATAGTAAACAAATTCAGTTTTTTCAAACCTTCACAGATCGGTTTAAAAGTAAATTATATCGTAGGCACTTACACTAATTATTAAAATATAAAAAAAGGACTAGAAAATATTATAAAGATTGTGTTCTTAGACAAAAACTCACATTATCATTGAAATAGAAGAAAAAGAAATCGATAATATCTAGAGAGTACTACAAAATTCGTAGAGTAATAATAATCATAAGTCGCTTGAACCCATAAATTGATTGAGACGTTAATAAGTATTCCTACATGCTTATTATCTAGCCATCAACTTGACGTAGCTGCGTAGTAATTAACTAATTTAAAGTGATTGTCAGAGGTCGTATAGTTCGACTACAATGTAGCCACTTGTACTTAAGTAATCACTGTTTCACTTTCTACAGACTTAGTTAAGAAAATGTTAGTTAAGTCTATTAATTACATAGATATATTTGCAAGATATTTTGCAAGTGTGTTGACCTGATATTTTTTGTGTAATCGCTCTGCATATTTTTTGTATTAGTAATGTAACAAAAATATATCTAACAGCATGGTTAATATTTGTTGAAGTACTTATATCTTGAAGTGTTTAAAATTCACCCCATTTTAAAACGTAAGAATCAGATGTCAAAAGCTCAGTCTCTAACTTTACAAATATTAGCCATGCTAGCGTAGAATAATGTAGTTATAGAAAGTTTATAGGCTGTAATGGTTTTAAATTTTACAGTATTGTTTACTATAAACATTACACAGTATTTATTTCAAAACTTTGTTACTGTTTAGGTGTTATATAGAGTTAAGATGAACCAAAAACAGACAAGGTATAATGATTTTTAATAAAAAAATTAAGTACAAAAAAATTGAATAAATTCAATAAAAATGGGGTAAACGAAAATAGACGTTATCCTGATAGAAATACTTACTAAAAAAAAACTTAAAAAACTTTCCATGATAAATGTACCAGTGGTCGCGCAGCACTACGATACTGACGTCAATAAAGAGTATGCCATAATGGGGAATAGCATAATTCTGAAATGCCAGGTTCCGTCCTTCGTCGCCGATTTCATTGAAGTCTTATCATGGCATACTGATGAAAATGAGGACTTCTATCCAGGAGAAAATTACGGTTATTAATTTCGAAGTTTCATGCGATATCCCGGTGATCCCGCTCCTATCTTATATAAAGTTTACAGCAAAAAATAATTCGCAGTGGTACAGCAGCAATACGAGTCAGAAGTAAATAATGAATATGTCATCCGTGGAAACTCTGCCATACTAAAATGTTCCATACCTTCGTTTGTGGCGGATTTTGTGAATGTTGTATCGTGGCACGACGAATCTGGCGCTTCTTTTACTATTGACGAAACCAAGGAGGGAGAGGGTACTTTTGATGTAACATAACTATCACCCAAGGTCCACTCCTTAATAGTTTTCCTAAAACCAATAAATAAAATACGCGTTTCAGTTGTCACTCAATATTATGAAGCTGAGGTTGTATCAGAATATGTTATCCGTGGCAACACCGCAGTATTAAAATGTAATATTCCCTCATTCGTCGCTGATTTTGTCAAAGTGGAAGCTTGGGTCGATTCGGATAACGGGGAATACCTACTTACCGATGACATCGGTAGGATATCGCCCATAATTACACTGTAAAATCCTAAATCCCAACAACTGCATTCCTATCTATAAGGTGCTAAAGCCTAATATCCGTAATTTTTCAGTGGTCAATCAGTTTTATGAAGCTGAAATTCTGACAGAGTATGTTATTAGAGGAAATGCGGCTGTATTGAAATGTTCTATTCCTTCATTTGTCGCCGATTTTGTGAAGGTAGAAGCGTGGATAGATGAGGAAGGATCAGAAATTACTCATTCCGATGACCTCGGTAACGATAAAAACGTTATGGCAACTTCCGTATTAAACGTTTGTCCATCACCTCCACCTATCCATTCCAAATACACGTCTAATTGATATTCTTTAGTTGTGTCCCAGTATTACGTGACCGAAGCCGAAAATGAGTACGTGATTAGAGGAAACGCCGCTATAATTCGTTGCAAGATTCCATCGTTTGTTAGTGACTTCGTACACGTGGAATCCTGGATTATGGAGGATGGGGAAATATTAACTATAAATAACACGAACACATCCGAGGGTACTTTTTACGAATACAATATCATTTATAATTGATTTCCTTTTCCAATGTCCTTTTTTTCAATTTAGCATTTCTATTATTTAGTCTATCAATTTTTGAATTAGTTGTATCGCAGTCATATGAAGCGGAAGCAGACAATGAGTATGTAATTCGTGGAAATGCAGCCATCATGAAATGTGAAGTACCAAGTTTCGTCTCAGATTTTGTATCAGTTGAAATGTGGACGGACAGTGATGGTGGTACTTATTACCCAGGCGATAATAATGAGGGTACTTCTTCTGATAAAAATATAATATTCCTCTTTCCCAATCCATTAACTTTTTTGTCACAGCTGTCCTTCAAGTATACGAGGCTAGAGTAAACGACGAATTCGTTTTGCGAGGCAACACAGCTATCCTGAAATGCATCGTGCCTTCTTTTGTAGCTGACTTTGTTCATGTTACGGCATGGACTATGGATAATGAAACCGTTACTGCTGACAATGACCCAAATTTTGATTCGGGTATAGAATAAATAGCGTATTAGAGTGTAATTTAGTCCAATCCTTAGACCTTTCCCATTTAACATTAGGTATTAAAATGAATTCAATTCACAGTGGTGCATCAGAACTACGAACCTCGAGTAATTGATGAGGATGTTTTGCGTGGAAACTCAGTAATTGTAAAATGTTTGATTCCGTCGTTTGTTGCGGATTACGTCCAGGTTGTGGAATGGGTAACGGACGACGAATCCTTGTCTGCATTTTCGTTGAATGGATCCGAGGGCAATTACGGTAATCGAGAGCGCCCGCGCGACCCCAATTGTTCCTATCCGCTCTCCACAAAAATCCTCGAGAACTCATATAGATGAATGTGTTGCTCAAAAACCGATTTTAAAATTTCAGCTGTCAACCAATTTTATGAGTCACAAGTATACGATATCTATGTTATAAGGGGCAACGCGGCAGTATTTAAATGCCATATTCCATCGTTCGTTTCTGACCACGTTCAAGTACTATCTTGGCATGATAGTGAAGGCGGAGAATTCCTGAATAGTGAAAATTATGGTACTAACCTAGGGATAATTTTGATGATAATGTCCTTGGAATCCTGTCCTCATATTTAATAACAATATATTATTATCTTTCATTTCCATTTCCTTGGATGAAAAATCACGATACATTAGTGATAAAAATAATGTATAATTCCAGTTGTCAGTCAAGCTTATACCGTCAACTTAGTAGAAGAAAACGTACTGCGAGGAAATGCTG
Organism: Panoquina ocola ocola; assembly: GCA_018249155.1. Lineage (NCBI taxonomy): Eukaryota > Metazoa > Arthropoda > Insecta > Lepidoptera > Hesperiidae > Panoquina > Panoquina ocola. Next base: position 5,086 of record DWKA01000301.1, read on the forward strand.
CTATACTGAAATGTCTCATACCTAGTTTCGTGACAGAGTATGTGTCGGTCGCTTCTTGGATTATTTCCGAGGGAGACGACGAAACAGAGATTAAATCAAATGATACTGCGAATAACGAGGGTATAACAGATCGTGTATTACGTGCAGCCTTTTGTTCCCTAGCCATCCTGGCCATATCCTGTATTACATTTTTTATTGTAATTTTCCACAACTCTATTTGCAGTCGTCACTCAAGCGTACACTATAAACCTTATGGAGGAAAGCGTTTTACGCGGCAATCCTGCAATCCTCAAATGCCACATTTCTTCATATGTGACTGAGTACGTCAGCGTCTCATCTTGGATAATTTCCGAAGGCGACACTGATGAATTGGAAATTAAAGCAGAATCCACTGACTTGGGTATTTTATTAAAGGGATCTTCTAAACACAACCTTTTCCCTAATCCTTAAACGATACAATTCATTCGATAAAATACACCATAATGTTTCAGTCGTATCACAAGCCTACACCGTAAATCTCATGGAAGAAAATGTCTTGCGTGGCAATTCTGCAATTGTTAAATGTCATATACCAAGTTTTGTCACTGAATATGTAACTGTCTCTGCTTGGATAATTTCCGAAGGAGACATTGAAGAAAGTGAAATAAACGTAACCGATTATGCGAGTTTAGGTACTTTTACAAAATGAAACGAATAATTTTCCATTCCTTCTCCTGTGTTAATAATTTGATCGCAAAGAAATTATATTTATGTGCTCAATAGAAATAGTCGGTTATTTTTTCAGTTGTATCTCAGGCATACACTGTTAATCTTTGGGAGGAAAATGTCTTACGTGGCAATGCAGCTATATTGAAATGCCATATTCCCAGTTTTGTCACCGAATATGTCACTATTACTTCTTGGATCATTTCTGAGGGCGATACAGATGAATTGGATATAAATATAGATTCTGATTACAGTTTAGGTAACAAAATATAGGATTTTTACCTATCCCACTTTCCTACCTAGTCCTTTAAATTTTCTTATTCATATCGATTATGGTAATAAATAGTCTAAGAAACTCTAACATAAAGCGCTTAACGCGTTGATCTTTTCATAATCTATCTTCAATCATTTGGACCTTTTCAGTTGTATCACAAGTTTACGATGTCAAATTCTGGGAAGAATACGTTTTGCGCGGAAATGCTGCCGTGTTAAAATGTCAAATACCTAGTTTTGTAGCTGAATATGTCTCTGTCACTTCTTGGATTATATCTGAAGATGACAACGAGGAAGAAATTAAAATGAATGATACTTTGCAATTAGGTACATGAATAATTTGCAACACTTCCTTCCTTCGTTGATATTATCCGTCATCTCTCCGACTCCTTTCGTATCCTAGGTCCTCCAGTCTTTTATAGCTAGGAGAATATTCGTTTGTTACTTGAAATGTATTAGAATCTAATAGATCTCTAGTTTTTCTAGCGTTGGTGCGCTGATTTTAGTTCCTGTTTTACAGTGGTTTCGCAAGCGTACGCCGTAAACTTATTAGAAGAGTATGTTTTACGAGGAAATGCGGCTATTGTGAAATGCCATATCCCAAGTTTCGTTGCGGAATACGTCGGTGTCGTGTCTTGGATCATCAGTGAAGACGATGAGGACATTGAGATTAAACTTGATTCTGAAAACAATTTAGACGGTACGCGCTTTCTGATCATATAGGCTTGCTTCTTCAACGATGGTGTAATAAAACCCATCTGTTATGAAGTCATTATTGCTTAGGGCTCTGTTCCTGATAACTGGGTTCCCGTGATTCCATGGGCCTCACGGCCTACCGTATTCCCTATTCCTACTTCCTTAGGTTAATGCATGCATATGAAATGAATACAATATATAAGTAAAGCAACCTTAAGTTGCTCAGTGAAAAAATAATATTTTTAATTTACTTGTTAGGATATTTGACTAATCTGTATATTTTTTTTCTTCAGAGGGAAAATACTTAGTTCTGCCATCTGGAGAATTGCATATTAGAGATGTTGGACCCGAAGATGGTTATAAATCTTATCAATGTAGAACTAAGCACAGGCTCACTGGAGAAACTCGTTTATCGGCAACTAAAGGACGTCTGGTTATCACGGGTGAGTTAAGTCTTGTTATTTATAACTTGTTGCGCGATAAATTCATAACTTTCTTTCTCGCTTTCATTGATTCATCTTTTCTTTGTAATCATTCTTACTTATTCTTTGTATAAAAAAAATATTGCTTGTAATGAATTTATAGCGCTACACCAATATGTATCTTACAGTGAATTATAAAACTAAAATAAAGTAATTATTTTAAAATGAATTTCACGATACACTAATGATTCTTGTTACAATGTCACTAATGATTAAATTAATTGTATGTGTTATTATACACTTTAATTATAATTGTAATTCACTTATGATACCGTTTTAAGAATAAAAATGTGCATTAATTAAGTAGAATATTTCCAATACGTTTTGTTTATGATTAATTTCGCAAAAATGCGTTACGACTTTAAGTAAATCATTCTTCATTGCATTGGTAATATTCTGCTATTGTTTAATTACTTTTTTAATATGCAAAATTTAAACACCATAATTATAATCTCTATTAATTAATAATTATTTTATTTTATCATGAAATTATTCATTTTAATTTTAGTTCAATTTAATGTTATAAATATGTCAATAATTTTTCGGTATACCGAATCAAACATCATTATCAATAAGAGATTATGATATGGTGTATTTATCGTAGTACAAAGGTTTGCAAATATAACTACGTTCCGTACGTATTTATATTTTCAAATATTGTAAGATTGTACCTTGCCTGAATGTTGGGATAGGGTACCCTGCAGAGCTTTGGTCCGCGTGTTTTAATACGTAAAGCCTGTAACTTAATATTTTCTTATAGGTGATCTGTTAGGTATAGGGATTTGATAAATAAAATTGGTCTGTTCGTCTCTCTCTAATCTAACTCCACTCCTTGTAATTCCGCCTTCTCCCAACATGCGCAGAGCCTGTGGGCCGTGTGCCTCCCAAGTTTCCTAGCGCGCAGACCACAAGCGGTTTCCAGTTTAAAGAATCCGCCAGCCTCGCCGTTCTGTGCACTGCACAGGCGTTCCCAGCTCCCATGTACCGGTAAGAAGACTCTAAAGTCATTTTACGTACTTCCTCAGAGCCGATAGGGCGAGTTCCACCTAAGTTCTCGACGACACAAGTGGGCATGATGTTTGTTGCCAAATTGGATTCACCATTTACATTGCTGTGCCCAGCCCAGGCCTTTCCTGTCCCCGTGTTCAGGTAATGTGCCAATTACCGAATATCGCTTTACTTTTAACCGTACTTTTAGAACCTGTTGGCCGCGTACCACCAAAGTTTGCAACCGTTTTAACCGGCACCATGTTCGAGGTTAAGAAAAACGATTCTTACGCGTTACAGTGCCCCGCCCAAGCGTTCCCAGTCCCACTATTCAGGTAATTGTCGAATGACACTTTTATTTTGCTTGTACATCTAGAGCCAGTCGGGCGTGTACCTCCAAAATTTGCGTCCGTTCTGATGGGTACTTGGATGGGAGTCAAGAAAAATCATTCGTATGCATTACAATGCCCTGCGCAAGCATTCCCAGTCCCATTATTCAGGTAAATGTTAACTGACGCCTTTATTTTCATTACATCTCTAGAGCCAGTCGGCCGCGTACCTCCAAAATTTGCATCTGTTGTAATGAGTACCATGATCGGAATGAAGACTAATCATTCATACGCATTGCAATGCCCTGCGCAAGCGTTCCCAGTTCCACTCTTCAGGTATTTCATTTTATTCAAAGCTTAATCCTTTTTTACTAAGTATTTGTTTATAAATTATAATATAATACATAAATAATATGTATACTGAGCTAAGAGTAGAAATCATTTGCTTCAGAGCCTATGGGGAAAGTGTCTCCAAAGTTTCCAACCTTAGAAAAAAGCCGACTTTTCAATTTCGATAGCAATCAGAGTCTATCGCTTTTATGTCCCGCTCAAGCATTTCCAGCCCCAATGTTTAGGTAAGCGTTCAATGTCCTATACATAGACTTTAATTGTGATGTGAACATGTTAAGGTTACCATTCACTACTTTTCGTAAACAGAACCGATGGGCAAAGTATCGCCGAAATTTCCGTCGATGGAAACTGGACGCAGTTTTACCTTTTCCTCGAACACGTGTGTTACGATGCTATGTCCGGCCCAGGCTTTTCCAACTCCATTATTCAGGTACATCCATTTATAAGTAATTTACTGTTATGTTCTTAGAGCCAGTAGGACGAGTCTCGCCTAAATTCCCTTCGATGGATAGCTCAAGAAGTTTCAGCGCTATCCTTAATAGCAGTTTGACAATATTATGCCCAGCACAGGCGTTCCCGGTTCCACTATTCAGGTAAATCCTACATCCTGAACATTTTCAATAAGTCACATAAGAACTGTTTATTCATAGAGCCAGTTGGACGTGTCTCACCCAAATTTACAAGTACTGATAAACTTCGAGCGTTTGACGCTATGGGAAGCGAAAATATCACAATGCTGTGTCCTGCGCAAGCTTTTCCCGTCCCCGTTTACAGGTACATACAAAATTATTTTGTAATAGGTGTTTAACTATATTATACCTGATACTGCCGTTCCCCGTCCCATTATTCAGGTAAATCGTACGTCCTGAACATCTTCAATTAGTCACATGAAAAATGTTTATTCATAGAGCCAGTTGGACGTGTCTCACCCAAAATTACAAGTACCGATAAACTTCGAGCGTTTAACGCTATGGGAAGCGACAGTATAACAATGCCGTGTCCTGCACAAGCTTTTCCCGTTCCCGTTTTCAGGTACACACATAATTTGTTAATTGATGTTTAATTATATTAATTGATATTGGTACTGCCGTTCTCGGTCCCATTATTCAGGTAAATCCCTGACGATTTTAATTTAGTCACATAAACAACTCTCTTTATAGAGCCGGTCGGACGGGTCTCGCCTAAATTTACAAGTACTGACAAACTTAATGCGTTCGACGCTATGGGAAACGATAGCATCGTAATGCTGTGTCCTGCACAAGCCTTTCCTGTCCCCGTTTACAGGTACATACATAATTCCCTATTAGTAGTTTTGACTATATTATACACGACATTGGCGTTTCCGATCCCAGTATTCAGGTAACACCTATGCTCTAAATATTTTAAATTAGTCATATAAACATTTATTCATAGAACCCGTGGGACGTGTTTCGCCAAAATTTACAAGTACTGATAAAAGTCGTGCGTTTGACGCTATGGGCGGCGACAGCATCACAATGCTGTGTCCTGCACAAGCCTTTCCCGTCCCCGTTTACAGGTACACTCATGTTTCATATTGTGTAATGACACGTTTTTTCCATAGAACCTATGGGCAGCGCAGCGCCAAAAGTAGCATCAAAAATGATTGATATCACTGAAATTTCTGCGAATAACACCGTCACTTTGCTTTGTATGGCCCAAGCTTTCCCCGTTCCAATATTCAGGTAATTTTAACCGTAAATGGTTTAAATACATTTATCATAAATAAGATTTATGTTCAGAGCCCGTAGGAAGAGTACCTCCGAAGTTTCCCACCATGGATAATGTAAGAGGCTTCAGTACCTTAGTTAACGCGAGCGTTACATTGCTATGTCCCGCTCAAGCATTTCCAGTGCCACTATCCAGGTAATACATACTATTAAGTCAATTCTATTTTTAGAGCCCATTAATAGTGCTCCACCGAAAGTCCCTACCAAAACGATCGAATTCGTGGAATTCGCAATGGAATCCAGTATAACATTGCTTTGCCTGGCACAAGCATATCCTGTTCCTGTGTTTAGGTGAGTTCAATTCGTAATCATTTTTATTTAACTAGTCTAAATCTTCTAAAATAACCAGATGGTTCTCTAAGATTGCTCAAAGTCAGGGTTATCCTATCCTTGCGTTCCTATTTTCTAACGATGTTGCGTTTTTTAGAACCGATCGGCTCCAAGAGTCCTTCATTTTCGAGTGGTTCGAAACTACAATGGTTTGAAATTTCCTCTGCTCAGGACTTTGCGCTATTATGTCCAGCACAAGGGTTTCCTGTTCCTGTATTTAGGTGAGGAATAACAGTAAATATTACCTACTCATATATAATAACATTTTCAGAGCCCATTGGTTCCAAGCCGCCTGTGTTTTCAACTGATGATAAATTAGCATGGTTCATTAGCAGACCAATGAAACATAATTTAGCATTACTCTGTCGAGCTCAGGGATATCCTATTCCAGTATACAGGTATCTATCTTGTCGATCATGCAAGCAATTATTATATGCGCCTGTATTTAATTTTAGAGCCCATTGGATCAAAATCGCCTACCTTTTCTACTGATAATAAGTTTTCTTGGTACGTAAGGACCGTCAATCAGAGCTTCAATATTCTCTGCCCAGCTCAGGGTTTTCCTGTACCTTCGTTCAGGTGAATAAAACATATTTGTTTTTAATTATAGAACCTGTTGGCTTTAAATCTCCTACGTTCTCTAGTGATGTCCAATTCTCGGGAATAGTTCGTAAAACTGGCCAAGACTTTTCTCTCTTATGTCAAGCTCAAGCATTTCCCGTCCCGTTGTTCAGGTAAGAGAAACAATATTTTACATGTAAATTAATTCCAGTAAAATAATTCTGACAGAACCAATAGGATCGAAGGCTCCGTCGTTTTCTTTGGAATTCAAAAGCACGACACTTACAAAAGTTGCGGGGCAAGCCATTGTCCTCTTGTGTCAGGCCCAGGCTCACCCTCCTCCGATTTTCAAGTGAGTGTTTCCTAACATTGTCCATTCGTTTCTTTTTAATCCAGAACCAGTAACAGCCAGAGCACCTGCATTCCCAACTACCGCATCGTCTTACAATTATAATATTCATGAACATTCTGGTGGTTCTATGCTTTGTCAAGCGCAAGGGTATCCTCAACCGATGTTCAGGTGGGTTTTCAATCTTGACCTTTAGTTCATTTTAATTCTAGAACCCGTCGGTGCGAAAGCTCCTTCCTTTTCCACGGACTCCAAAGGCAGTATTTTTGTTAGGGAAACGGGACAAAGTTTTGCTTTACTTTGTCAAGCGCAAGCATCTCCTGTACCAATTTTTAGGTAAGTCAATGTGTCATTGAATAGTCTGAAACCTAGTTTATTTTCGTTAAACAGAACCTGTGGGTTCCAAGCCACCGACCTTCGCAACTGACTTAACGTCGTCGGCTGTTACGAGACATAAGGATCAAAATTTTTCAATGCTGTGCCAAGCCCAGGCTTTTCCCTTACCAATTTTCAGGCAAGTTCTATGAGACGTTTTTATTATACATATTTTAAAAGTTAAAGTATCAGTATATTAATAAAATATTTATAATTTTATCAAATGATATCCAATTAAAAGTTTAATAATGTTTAATAACCTCTCTCTTGGAATATCTAAAAAACGTATGAAATAAACACTCATTTCAATTAACAACTTTGTATGTCTACAGAGCCCGTCGGATCAAAGGCTCCTACTTTTTCGACTGAGTCGGCACTCTCTTCTATAAAGAGACATCAAAGTCAAAGTTTTGCACTACTGTGTCAAGCTCAAGCTTTTCCTGTACCTATCTTCAGGCAAGTTTAAAAACTGTAAATTGTGTTTTGATCAATTATTCAAATTTTATAGAGCCAGTTGGTGCTAAGTCTCCGACATTTTCATCTGAGTCGTTCGGAAGCATATTTAGAAAACGCGTTGGACAGAGCTTCTCTCTACTTTGCCAAGCTCAAAGTTTTCCCGCCCCGGTTTTCAGGCAAGTCCAATATTATAGACACTATATAACTTTTACGTTGATAATAATTTTATACGTTTTCAACTGCAGAGCCCATTGGATTCAAAGCCCCCACTTTCTCTACGGATGCTCGTAGTAGCACCTTTGTACGCACTGTCGATCAAAGCTTTGGACTTTTGTGTCAAGCTCAAGCTTATCCTGTACCTTTATTCAGGCAAGTTTTTAATCATAAATTTAAGAATTAAGTTGTAGTAGACCAACTATTGTGATTGGATTCTGGTATTTTAGTGAATTTATATTTTTAAAGGCCAGTAAATTTTAAGATGCTGTTTAAGTTAATTTAAACAGTTTAACCGTCACTATTTAACCAGCCTACCATTTCTTCAGAACCAATCGCAAGTGCTGCACCCAGTATAACCTCAACACCAAAAGCTGCTGTACATTTCTCTCGTAATACGTCGTTAGCGCTAGTATGCCCCGCGCAAGGATATCCTGTGCCAGTATCAAGGTGCGTTGATCGTATTTCTTCACGTATATTACAGAACCGACAAATAAAATAGCCCCGCGAAGCGACAAAGTCCGAAAATTCGAGGGCGGCGAAATATTTTTAGCTTCAGTCATTGAATCAGTTTTCCTCACTTGTGAAGTAGCCGGCTATCCACCGCCTATTTTCAGGTGAGTCTATATTTCATTAATCGATAATAAAGACTAGTAGAGATTTTTAATTTCGATAGTAATATACTGATACTTTACCATTCGCGCATTTCGATAGACATACTCTTCATAAACATGACATTAAGTCTACGCTCCTTACTTTACGAGTGTGTTCTTCTCTGAATTTTCAGAACCAACTAATAAAATTGCTCCTAGAAAAGATTCCACTAAGCACTTCGAAGGTTGGGAAGTGTTCTTCGTACCTCAAAATGAAGTTGCGTACTTGACATGTCAAGTTTCCGCGTACCCCGTCCCCGTATTTCGGTGAGTGATAGGCGTACCAGTCGGTCACGATCGGTTTACGTTCCAGAACCAACGGGTAGGACCGGGCCGAAGGTAACCGGGGACGGTCTGAACCGTCAAGTAGGACGGGACAACGAGAATCTCGCGCTTCTCTGTGAGGTTCAAGCGTTTCCTGCACCCATAACAAGGTACGGTCCTTGCGCGCTCACGGCCGGCCGTCGGCATCTCACGCATTCATCCTTCACGTAGCGACACCATGCCATCCCAATGTATTGATATGCGTTGTTATTGCAGTCTGCTGCGGCGGGCGCCTGCCCACGCGTGACTAGAAGGCGTGATGAACCGCGGCCGGCCGCGCGCCCTATTATGGTCCTCAGCCAAAGTATCGATTGAGCGGCGTAGACACCTCCTGGTAAGTCGCAGGGTGTTCTTGCTTTTTTGGACGCTTTAATCTTTACTTTGTGCTTCACTGATCTTACCAACTTCGCGAGATTGTTCCCCGTAAAGGGTCGAAATAAAGAAAGCGCTTATGATTAGACTAGTTTCGAACTCCCTGGGTACTAACAACTCGGCAAAATAAGGCATCTGTGGGCTAATGCTTAGATTTTTTCGGCTTGTATTAGTAGTCTTCTAAACACAAAATTTTCTAACGTATCATGGATTCCACTACTTAAAATTGTTTAGAATAGTAAGAATTTAGTTAAACAAAATTGATATTTCAATTTTATTAAGTTTACTATTTTGAAGTTCTTACTAAGTACATTTAGTTACGTCAATAATTTTATATTTTGCGACCAAGAAACCGTTTAAATTTGCTTATTTTATCTCTGGTCTTTGTAAAGCTAGGATTTAATTGTTAGCCAATAATTTTAATATCTCTTTTTTTATTAAATACAAAATTTTATTGTAGGTAATGCGAATGTAGTTATTTAAGCGGTTTCTCTATTGTTTCAGATGGTACAAGTTTATCGACGGTTCTGCCAGGAAACAACCAGTGACCCTCAATGACCGAGTAAAACAAGTGTCTGGTACCCTTATAATCAAGGAGGCTAAAGTCGAGGACTCTGGAAAATATCTGTGCGTTGTCAATAATTCCGTTGGAGGTGAGTTTTAGATCTTTCTATTAGTGTCAATAAAAATTATAATACATTTTATATTTGCATGATTTTAAAAGCAATCAGCAAAAGGATTCTTAAATAAATAATTTTGCAGATGCCTTTATAATATGTATACGATAAATAATCTCTGTAACCTCAAATGATCCTTCTCCGTTCGTTTTATCTTTAAAAAATCTTTGAAAAATATATTTCAGTAACTCTATATTATTATTATTGTATGTATTGTAAAATAATATATGAATTATTCTCATTGTCCTTATTCATATTTTCAGGCGAATCTGTAGAGACTGTATTGACTGTGACTGCACCATTGAAAGCTACCGTTGAACCTGCAACCCAAACCGTTGACTTTGGCCGCCCAGCTGTTTTCACCTGCAGATACGAAGGCAACCCCGTCAAGACCATCACTTGGCTGAAAGATGGCAAGGACATGAACCATCATGATGCTATGCTCAGGTATAACAAGGAAACTTTACAATATTTAAAAAGCGTATACTTACAACATTTTATTTTCCAAAAAAAATGAATTTTATTCATTATTATTTAGTTCTTTAAGATAATATATTAGTGTAGGGATTATAAGAAGTCTCTAGGAAAGAGGTAAATGGAAAATGTAGAACGAAGATTTTTACGCACAAAATAAATAATAAAAAAAATCTACTGTACTTTAAATAAAAGTACTGCTATATGAAATATTTATTACGTCGAAAAGCAAGTAAAATATGACCTTTTTGACAGAATCGAGTCCGTGAAGAAGGAAGACAAGGGAATGTACCAATGCTTCATCAGGAATGACCAGGAAAGTGCCGGCGCCAGCGCAGAACTGAAACTCGGTGGACGATGTATGTATTGCTCTTAAAATATTTTGTTGTTAACATAATCGTTATCAGTCAATAACCTTGTAGAAAGCATACAAGTTACAAACTCTGAGATTGAATAGACTTAAAACTTCGGCTTCTATTTACTTAACGTGATCTTATCAAACCTGTGTACATTTTCCACGATTAATTCAATAATTATACCTTTACCAAATCAAGGACCATGTCTGTAATAACTAACTGAAAAACGTCAATTATATCATCAGTATCAATATATTGACAAAAACCTGCATATACCCAAAAAAGGTCTTGGTAGTTTCTTGCTGCTTCTTCTACCGGGACCGCTTTTAGTAGGGATTTGTCGAAGCAATTGCGTAGTTTAACGTTCGCAAAGTTTTTGTAAAAACTACTTCAAATAAAGTTATTTAATTTATTTTTATTTCAGTCGAACCCCCCCAGATCCGTCACAGCTTCGGCGAACAAACCTTACGATCTGGTCCCTCCCTGCGTCTCAAGTGCGTCGCGTCCGGCAACCCCACTCCTGACATCGCGTGGTCTCTCGACGGTGATAAGCTCTCCAGCGGCGAGCGCCTGCAGATCGGACAGTTTGTTACCGCTGACGGCAACGTTGAATCTCACCTCAATATCTCTTCCGTACACACCAACGATGGCGGTCTCTACTCCTGCATCGCTTCTAGCAAGGTGAGTTGAGGAGAGATTTTGTGAAACCTTATAGGTTATGGCTGAGTTGATACTCAGACCAATAATGTAATTTAATTTTATCAAACCAATTTTTAATAACAGATAGACAAAAAAGAAATCTATCAAATTCTTGGGTTTTGTATTAATCTAGTAACACTTCCTGCTATTTTTTTTTTATATTTGCCATGTACAGTGTATACATTTCTACAATTTTTATTGTACGTATAGCTGTTGATATATACGTTTCCTAAATTTTAATTAAGGTTTTAATGTTGAACGAACCAAATTTGACGTTTTATCTTTCGACTCTATCGTTAGTTCCATCGAAATTCGTAAATCGAACTAGCGAGTTTCCTTTGCAATCAGCGCCACGAAACCAAAATTAAATTGGCTCACTATTGCGACTCCTATAGCCCCAGTCCAGTGTATTAGTACTATAGAGATCAATGACTATAACACATGATAACATGTTACAGGTCGGCAGCGCGTCGCACTCAGCCCGCGTCAACGTATACGGCATGCCCTACGTCCGCCCCATGAAGAAACGCCCCGTCGTGGCTGGAGACACCCTCATCGCGCATTGCCCCGTCGCCGGATACCCCATTGACTCCATTGTATGGGAACGTGATGGACGGTGCGTACTCCATGTCTATCCTCCTATCCTACTAATATTATAAATGTAAATGTTTGTATGATTGTTTGTTTGTTACCTCTTACAAAAATTGCCGAACCGATTTTCATAAAATTTTGCTCACACAGTATACTTTGATTAAAACATAAGATAGTTTTTATGGGTCAATTTCCACGCGGAAAAGCCGCGGGTGGAAACTAGTTAATAGTAACTTGTAAATTGTTTGAAGATTTAGTTTCATTTACGTGCAGTTTTATTGTATAGCTACCTAGCAGTTTGCTTAGTTTCAAAATTATTTTGAACCATAGATACCAACCACATCCTAAGGGATCGATTGTACCTATCTGTAACTTAGGTACGGTTATATAGACCTACGACTCAGATAATGTTATTACAAATTACTTTAGAAATTTAATTCCAAAAATAATAAAATGATAATTGAAATAAGACTTACATTAACCTATTCTGATTCCAGAGTCCTGCCAATCAACCGTAAACAGAAAGTCTTCCCCAACGGCACCTTAGTGATCGAGAACGTAGAACGTAACAGCGACCAGGCGACCTACACCTGCGTGGCCAAGAACTCGCAAGGATACAGCGCGCGCGGCACTCTTGAGTTGCAGGTTATGGGTAAGTGGATAGAATCTTACTTCAGGCTCGCTGGTTACCGCTGGGTTCGATATAACATTATTATTAGCTAGGATAAAAAAATAATAATAACCATCTCTATTTCTTATAAAAAGAGCGATATAATAGATACCATATAAATTTATTTAATTTTAATTAACCTCTTATTTTGAGTGAATTTGGTGTCTAATATGGGCTAAAAACCTGTGAACGAAAAAACAGAGATGATCTAATTATTCTGCCATAAATGGTATGTATAATGGTATGTACCTACCTACTGTATAAGCACAAAGTTAAATAGAAGATTATATTATTATCACATCTAAAACTTACTTTTAAATTAATAAAACTTAATCTGGTGGAAATAGTCGCTCTCAGAGATATATCAACTCAACTGTTATATCGAACTCAGTGGTAACAATATTTCTTTTAGTGACAAATGAATGCAATGAATACTATATCGGTATAAATAAACGTTTTCTGAAAGTCAATCAATCTTTCGTGGCAATACTATTTCATGAATGAATTCTAATTTGAAGGTAATCAATTTGAAATAAAAAATGAAAATTATGAAGTTTTATTTACAGTGTTTCAAAGGCCTGTGCCCGGTCTGTCAGATAATATTTCATTAATTCTTATGAGGCCTTAAGCCAAACTATTTTATTTAGCTTAACTATCTAAAATCTAAATA
>DWKA01000302.1:0-18423 GCA_018249155.1 Panoquina ocola ocola
CTAAAGATACTTTACATAATTATTTTTATAATAATTATAAGATTTAAACTGAATATGTGTGTGTAGCGTTCTGCTCCTCGGTGAAGCTTGCACACTTTATGATGCTCGAAGTCGTCGCTGTCTTCGACTGTAGGATTTTAATTGTTTTAAAAGACGTTGATGATATAAAGAGACTCTGATATTCAGTGACGGTTTAATGCGACAAAAAAATATGCGAAGCATAATTTACGACAGAAGACCAGAGCACAGTTGTTTGATTCTTGGTCTCTTGAGTATTGATTTTGAGGATGATGGCAATGTTTGTGTCCCAGAGGGCTTGGTGTTCGACATTCCTGGTCTCTTGATTATTGGTTGTAATGATGATGATGCCAATGGTGATGTTAACGATGATGTTTGTGTCCCAGAAGGCTTGGTGTTCGATGTTCTTCGTGTCTTTTGTATTGCTTGTGATCATGATGATGCTATTGTTGCCACAGAGGGCTCGGTGTTCGGCGTGTCGCTGGAGACGCTGCTGCGCAAGGATATGCTGCTGTGGGAGGAGACGTGGAGCTCGGTGCCGGCCGTGCTGCGCGCGCTGGCCGACGCGCTGTGCGCGCGCACGCACGACGAGGGGCTGCTGCGCGTGCCCGGGAACAAGCACAAGGTACCATACTTTGTGTAGTTATGGAGTTTTTCTGTACTTGTGATGATCTCTATTAATGTTGTTCCCGGTCACACGGTGTGGTAATATAGAGCCAGGACTTATCGTCGGAGGTACTTGAATTTTGTACCTACTACCTGGATCAATCGTTTCGTTAAAACTGTTTTTATGAGTGTCACTTTAATTTGCCAAGCTTTCACATCATTTGAGGGTGTATTTCCATGTGATACAGACATTCAAGAAATTTCATTCTTAACTTTACATACTGCCTCCATTAAGTTTTCTGGTTCCGAAAAAAATCTCTTTCGTTCTTGACCTATGAGTCAAGATACCGTAGATGTGTATAAGTAACACATTTTTACAGATTTTGATAACATTTGCGGACTTCAACCTCAAGATTTTAGGCTAGAACGTTTACTAATTTCGGGCGTTAATATGTGTGTATGTAATCTATCCAGATCGAGGCGCTGTGCCAGCTGATCGAGCGGCAGTGGTACGCGGAGCGCGCGGGCGTGGAGGCGGCGCTGCGGCGCGCCACGGGCCACGACCTGGCCGCCGTGTTCAAACGCCTGCTGCGCGCGCTGCCGCAGCCGCCGCTCACGCAAGAGCTCATGCGACTCTTCTACCACACATACGGTACGACCAGACTTATTGATTCTTGATTTGCATAATGCGATTCACTCGAGATGAAGTTGCAGTTTATGTTGACAGGATTCCAACAATACCTCGGTCACGACGCTTTATGACTTATTATTTGTGATTAATTCACAACTTTTTTGAACTTCAGGAAACCTTAGTACTTTGTATCTGCACTACCTATATTTTACCAGCCTACCTGTATTTTATTTAGTAGGTACCTACTTTAGGATGTTTTTACGAAAATTCATACGGTCTCTAGACGGTCCAAAACCGATCCAAACGGTGTTCTGTGACTTCTGTGTGTTTCCCCTATCAGTGTGTAATATGTGTGTGTGCAGCGCTATTGTTTGGATCTGGTTTTCTATGTTTCGCCTATCAGTGTGTAATAAGTGTGTGTGTGTGTGTGCAGCGCTGTCGGGCGCTGCGCAAGGCCGCGCGCTAAACCTGCTGGTGCTGCTGCTGGCGGGCCCGCAGCGCGCCACGCTGCGCGCGCTGCTGCAGCTGGCCGCCGCCATCGCGGCGCGCGCGCACACCAACAAGATGTCGTGCCACAACGTCGCCATGATCATCGCGCCCACGCTCTTCCCGCCCAGGTCTGACCGCTACCACTCCTCGTATACTTTCTTATACAGTATATGATTACTTATTAGATTTTCAATAATGGTGCGCTTACACACGGGACTAGTCATGACATCGTTATTGACTAAGTAGAATTGATAGGAATAGAGCAATTTTAGTTGTCCATGTAAGAGCACCTAAAATCAAGTATGTTTTGTTGCAAGTAGTCTCTTATAATGAGAACAATGAGGTAATTAAGTATTAATTTAGCTGGATTCAGAGTTAATTCATAAATGGATTCAACCCATTCATGGCCCACTACAAATCACGGGTCTCTTGTAACTGGGAAGGCTTGAACACTCCACCACGCTGCCCCAGTGCAGATTGATGGAGGGTAAATTAAAGTAATTACAATTTATCACAAAATTCATTACTATTATTGTTGTTTCAACGATGTTTATATTTTGCAGCTTACTGATCAAGGCGTCGGACAGCCTGGAGACGCAGCTGGCCACGGCGGCCAACAGCTGCCACGTGACGGAGGCGCTGATGCGCTGGTGCGACCAGCTGTGGACGGTCCCGCCCTCGCTGCTGGCCGCTTCCCAGCGAAAGCTCCCACAACACCGGCGCGCGCACCAACCGTGACCCATCAACATTGGCGACTAGTGTCCAGTGCCTAGTGCCGAGTGCGTTCTTCAGTCAACTAGTGCTGTGCTATGTTTATTTAATTCCTGAACAATATTCCCGAGTGATACGGTTAATAGTTAAGTATTTGATATGCGTATACCGTGCGTTAGTGTACATTAACGCATCTAATGTGGTATAGAAATGTGAATGAGATGCCAAATATTTATCATGTTATATCTATATTCATCAAGATTAGTGATATTTCGATGTAATACTATTCCAGCGTGCTTGGAGTGAGCCATGATTGAATGTTCCGATCGTAACCGAATGTCCGACGTTCGGGTTAGTTACCATTTGGCAGCAATTGTACTTTATGGTTGTAGTAACGGTGCCTTACACACGCCCAAGAAATAAACTGTCTTTCCGTGTTCGGTGAAGACGCAGAAAGATGAGATAAATTGCAATATTAAAGTAAGCTCATTTATTAATGTTATTATTTTAGATTAGTAACGAATAAGTCCCTTATTCCTTGTGTACCTAGGTCGCATGTGGTAAAGCAGAGAGAAGATGGGTGTGAAGTCTCGTAGGTGTATAAGATTACATCTTCAGTTTATATAGTTCTAACTGGGAGATTTGTGTTAAAATTACTAAAACAGAGTGTAATGCTGAGATAGGATAATCAGAACTAATTGTTTGCATAAACACAAGATGTTTCTTTGTTCTTCATCATTGGTGTAAGGGGATTTGTGCTTGTACCTAGCATTCCCTCGTCTTTGTGTCCTCTCCAGCCCTGTGTCCTCTCAAGTCCAGGTGTGACCCAGTTGGAACAGTACTTCTTGGGGATGTGTACTAGATGCTAGTATTGTACTTTAAGCTCACAAACAGAAGTTAAATTTAACATGTAAATACTATTGTAAATTGTAATGTCTTACCAATTGACTAGGGCAAGCAAAGACTGACTTGGTGTATTATTGATAAAATAATGTATTATGTTACTATGTAAGAGTATTTACTTCCACAATTTAAAATAAATGTATATTATTTAAATGACATTTTTATTTCTTACCTTGCAATCATTTTCAGATACAAAAATTAGATCACTACATAACATGCTCAATTCATCATAATGTTTTGGAACCAATATGCTTACTCAGTAAGCACCCAGTATCCGCAGAACAGAATATAACAAAAATATTGATCATGACAGCATTTACACTTCAATGAGACAATAATATTTGAGCAATGCTCACTTTCATAATGTTCACTCACAACTTTTTAACTGATCTTGAATAAATAAATGCTTTTGGTCCATTCAGATTCCACTATCTTCCAAATGACGTATCACAAAATATCAGTTTAATATTTAACATTCTTGATCAAATAAACAGCTTCATTATCTGCACCACATAGTATTCTTCCTTTGTCACAATGAATTGAGTTTATAGCCTTGTGCAACGCTGGCATTAATGAGTTTACGGCCATTGTGTTCTTGTCTTCCATTGGCATCCAGGTCTCAGAGCCCTTCTTGGTCAATGACTCCATGTTCCAATCCCAGACTTCTCCGGAGAAGGAACACGTAAACAACTTATTGGGATTTTCTGGATGGAACAGCATTTCTGTCACGCTAGCTGCATGAGCATTCAGTAGGGATGTCGGAAATTGGTTCATACGTAAGTCCCACATAGCCAATGATCCTGATTCACTGCCAGCTAGCACTATGTGTGGCTGTGTGGGATGGCTAATAATACATGTTGCAGCTAACTCATCTCCAGCCAGTAGGAAGGATGCTGATGGTTTGTTGTTTGGAGACCTGATGTCCCAAATTTTCATGTGACCTCGGAGATTACCCGTTATTACCTAAAAGAAGAAAGAAAAGTGATAAGTAACTTCACTAATGATATCATAGGGACCAGCATGTAAAGCTCAAAGCAGGGAGGTAACATCTGACACTAATGTTTTATATAAAAATCCTTTCTGTAAAAAAAAATAATTAAAAGGGATAGAAATAAAAGTGATATTTATATTAAGTTAAAATGTAACATGATGCCAAATTATGACAATGAGAATTTAGCATTAGCACAGCACATGAAAATATAACTACATCTATTAAAGAAAGAGCTAAACTAATCTGAAATATAGTAATTTATTTATTAATCTGATTAATAACTGCTCATATTGGATTTGGTGATCATTTTATCATCAGTATCCCCTCTTCACCTAAATCGCTGACATAAAAAAAATAATTCAATACACACCTCATTTAGCTTGATGAAACAAATTGAGTGCAACGAGCAACTGTCAGCACCAGCAATAGTCCGTGTGATGTCTCCTCGCCGGCCATTCAGGATGTTGATATTTCCATCTTCACCAATGGTGGCAACATCACTTTCCATTGTATCGAGGGATGTACAGGAACATTGTTGTACACTGCAAACATAATATTTTTAAAAATATAGTTCTGAAATAACAGATATTAGCTTTTTTAAACCTTCTATTTCCTTATCTATAATATAACCTGCATAATAAGTCTCTTAGAACAGAGAATAGAAGCAATGGCAATACAAGAACTATTCACATAACTGTTGAGCCTGTAGGAGATGAGTATGGCTGTATAAAAACCAACATCACAATTGGTCGATACTAAAAACCGAAACAAATAAACTTACCCATAGTTGTGAAGTTTTTGCCATACGAATACCTCTCGAAGCGGCGCTTGTCGGTCGTAAGCGCTAACTTCCAGCAACCTCACACTCCCGTCAGACGAGGAGACAGCGATCGTGTTCTTATCGGTAAATTTGATTTCAGTCACATCGCCGTCCACTTTATACTCTGATAACTGACGGGGATATTCCACGTCTTCTTCTTCATGAGGACTCTCAAGGGTCCACACTTTTACTGAATTATCATCGTCATCCCAACTACCAGTGAAAAAATGCTTTGTATCTACATATTCTTCGGGGATCCAACGTATTTTGTTAATTTTTTGAGAAACGAATGTTCCTTGCACGTCGACCGGCATTTTGTAAAATAAATTCTAATAATTGATATTCTTAAAACAGAAAAACATGTAAAAAGAGAAGGACGCTTTGCTTCACTGGGTTATGAACAATATTGTCGATAAAAATACTACAAAATTCAAAATCCTCGGGCTATTACTCGTTAATAAATTTGCAATTATTTGTTGTTATGATTTATCAAGTCAACTGTCCTGTAATTCTGTAGAGGTTATGTCACAGACTAAATACTGTACTGATGTGTATAATTTACAGACTATAAATACATTGTTTTTGCATCTAGTGTCAGAGCTGTTATATATTTTTTGAGCGTGAGAGTAAACATTTATTTATTCCCATAGACATTCAGTCTTTCAATATCGTCTATGATGTAATCTGTGTTGTCAAATGTCAACTGTCAAGTTTGTCAACGTTTTGTTTATAAACGTTGCAAGTTGCAACACAACACATTTAATTTTAACAACACAATCAACGGAATCAGATAATCTAATTTTTGCTTATCATCAATGAATCTTATCAATCTAACACCTTATTTATGACAAAGCAGTGGTAATAATTGTTAATACTTTGTAAAGCAAATGCAGAAAAACATAATCATTAGGTTGCCAAACTTTCTAGCTGTAACTTCAGATCAGTGTTTTCTTGAATTGAAATAATTATTGTTTTACTTATAGACCTTATAGTTAATATACGAATCAATTCTACGTGATGGTATGCGATTGTATTCGTCTTTATAATCTTAACATTTTGTAACTCTACGATTACAGAATTAATATATTATAAACGTTATCATGATTCGAGAGGGAGTGCTATCACCAGCAGAATCTGCCAAGTTTATTGCAGAAAATGCCAAATATGTAAAAATACACAAAGATGGAATCGAAAAGGTCTGCGATGAGGTACAAATTTTTAAATCAAAAAAAGACTTACTTTTGTATTAAGCTATAAAAACTGTGAGATGACAAATTTTGTGTTATTTATTAATTACAGATGTTTAGTCACATCAAAGACAACAGTCTCCAGATACCGGAGACAGGTGCTGATGCGGTCCACCCTAGTAATGACCATCCAAGAGCGGCAGACTGGGTGTTCGTTGTGGATGCCCTGAACTTCTGTTTCTGGTCTCAGACAAAGGATGAGCAGTGGCATGTTGATGGTCACACTGGATACTATGCCCTGGAAGCAGCTCTACATAGAGCCATTAAAGTAAGAATTGGTGAACCTCTCAATTGTATATATCTAGGTGAGCCACAAATCACAAAAGAATTTCTATTGTGTTAAATTGTTTCTTGGCAGTCCACAAGTTACAGAATTTGTTGTATATTTTACACAATAGTTATCCTTGTTTGAAGTATGTACATTTTTATTTCATAAGGTCTTGGTCCTGACACTCATAGCCATATAAGCTTTAATTATTAAAATGGTATACATAATTCCCTGAACATTTTAAGTTGAATGGATGTGCGTATATTTTGAGACTAGTATCCTTTTTATGTTCTACTTAGATAATAATATCTCTTGTCCATGAACTTTAATTATTTTTAAGCAGAAATTAAACAATTATAGTGCCTTAGTAAATAAATAACAACTATCCCTTTAGTTATCAAATACTTAAGTTTTTTTTGACAATTGATTTAATGATAGATGTAACTTACAGGAAGGATATGATATTACAAACCCTGAATACTACTCTAAAATAACCAGCGATGACCTAAAAAGAATAATGAGAGGAGACACGGATGCTGAAATACCTCTGTTTGACCAGAGGATGGCCGTGCTGCATGAAGTGGGATCTATTTTGCTCAACAAATACAATGGAACATTTGAAACTTGCATAAAGGAAGCTAAAAAATCTGCCTTGACATTGTTAAAAATGGTTGTTGTTAACTTTCCGTGTTTCCGAGATGAGGCATTGTATAAAGGACAGAAAGTGTCACTGTACAAGCGAGCTCAGATTTTAGTAGCCGATTTGTGGAACTTTTTTAGTGGGAAAAGTTGGGGCGAGTTTCAAGATATAGATCAAATCACAATGTTTGCAGACTACAGGGTTCCTCAAGTGTTGGTATATTTTGGAGCACTCAGCTACACTGATGACTTGATGGAGAAGTTACGGAATGGTAAGTCATTATTTTTTGTTTTAATTTTTTTTTTTAATTAGGAATAGTTTATAATCTGCGTTATCTCTTGTTATTTCCACAGACATCCTTTTGGATAGTGGAACGGAAGAAGAGGTTGAGATCCGTGGATGTTCAATCCATGCAGTGGAACTGTTAAAAAAGAGTATTGAAGAGAGGGCAAAACGAGAGGACAGTAAGATTGAGGTACCAAACTCCAGCCTGATAGATTATTTCCTGTGGTGCTACCGGCGGAAACATGCCGCTGAGATGGAAAAGGTGCCATACCACAAAACATTAGGTATATTTTATTGATTTATGTATATTAAGAGATTGACATAAATCATTATTGTGTATATTGTATTTTGTAATGGTGCTCAACTAGCTAACTAGTACATTGGGTTATTTCAATAGTATTATATTATTATGTACATAGGTATATACAAAATAAGCATATACAAGTTCCTGGAGGCATGTTTTGTATTTGTGATAGAGTGTATATAAAAGGATCAAATACATAAATAAATAATAGTCGTCTTTATTTATTCACAAAGTACATTCGTATGAATCACTCAATCTAAAAATACATTGATAAAGTTTTACATATTACAAAACCTATGCATTAAAGATATCAATTTCGTTATCACATTACAGTAATTATAGCAACATATTGCACTTCTTACAATAAATTTCGGATCAACGATGTTGAGTAGCAACAGGAGCGAAAATATAATTGTATACGTTAAGCTTTACATGGTCGATAACAACATGGAATGTTAAATATTATATGCTACCTCTATTTAATAATAATTTAATTAAATTCCGCCGCTATCGCCACTCAACATCGGCGACCCGATAGTATAGTATAAGTTATAAATACATCTACATGTATGGACACAACCGCTAGAGAAGTTCCAGAGATATATTACCCATGGACCTATATCCACTATATATGCTATTTACAACTTTGGCTTTAGCTAAAATAAGTACAGATTACAAATGGCACCATATATTTACACCGTAACCTTATTAACGGTAATGTGACCGACTTACATACTATTAATTAACCTTTCCCGCCCAATATTGTGTCAAACCTTCACTCACTGGATTACGATTTACGATATTACGAACCTCTTTTACCTCTTAACTCATTTCTCATATGGCGTTAAGTCTATTAAAAATACGAACTATCGGTTGTAGTATAATAATAGTTTTATACTGATACTTATTACATTGTAGAATTAAATTAGGGGACTGTTAGTCGCAAGTAACTTATAAAACAAGCTCGATTACTACTGCACTAGTTTACAAAATGGTAAACAAGTTGTAGTCGCACTAACGACTTAAATATTGAATAGTTTGAAAATGAACCGGAACATAACTTTATCGGCGACAGCAATATATTATTTGATCAAGTTTAACATGCACATTATGTCAGAATTGGAGAATCAGACTTGTATAGATTTTGTGACCGTGTAGCAACCATGAGAACTTTTAGTAGTCAGAGAAACACTATGTCCAAAAATATGTCCTACAAATGCTATGGAGAACGGTAACACGATGCATGGTTGGTACTCGGACACGTCGAGACTTTACGTAGGTAGATGTCGTTATTCGTTAACTATTTAGAGCTAAATTTAGATTTTAAGCTTTCGAAGAACGCCAGCTTCGTCTTAATAGTCCCAGGTTCGGGAAGGGGGCTCCCTGGCCTGCTAGATTCCTTCGAAACGTCCTCAGCACCTTCCGGGATCTCCTTGGAGCCTCCGGGAATCGTCAGGGGAGTGGCCATCGAATGTTTCAGCTCGTCCCGGAACTCCTTGGAGATGCTTCTCGCTGTTAGACTGTGCATGTACATGGCCTTGTTCGAGGGCCAGTCTGCTTTTCCATCGGGGCTCAGGAAGTTCTCCTTGCTTTTCCTTCGTCTGACATTTGTTTGAGGGACCGGCTAAAACAAACGAAGAAATCAGTCGTCAGTATTCAGGAAACTAAATTATTTACTCAGTAATTTTGTCTGGTATCAGAGATACTGGTGTGAGTCACTGTTATCTACTAATTAAAGTTTTACCAACGCCACTAACCTTGACTGGTTCACTGAGATTTTCCATGCTAGCAAATTTTTTAGCCAATTCCTTCACTTTGGGGAGGTGTGATAGAATTTCTTCAATCTCATTGATCTGCGACAGTCGTTCCTCCTTCAATAGTATCGTAGTCGACGTTTCTTGATCTACATCATCGCTCGCACTGAGCCTATCGATGCCTTCTCCTGGGACGTTCTTATCAGGTATATCAATGTTGTCGTTGCTGTCAGGCGCCTCGTCATATCTCGGCGATACCTTATCTTCCGGTTTACATTTTACTATTTCTCCAGTCTGTACGTTGTATATTTTGATTGAATCTTCTAAACTACTCGAGCTGTAAGAATTTTCACCGCTGGGGCTGTTCGATTTGTCCGGTTCATCGTGTGGCATGTCTATCGCTATCGTTAGTGGAGCGATGTCAGTTTTGTATGCCGACTGTAATATTTCTTCGAATTTCTTATCGGTATCTTCGTCTAAGTAGATGGGCTTTGCTGCGAATAATGTTTTCTCATCTGCGTCCTCATATTCGATTAAAACCTCATCTTTATTGTCTAGAGGTACTGTGGTTATGGAATTTTGCGTTTGTTCGTTTCCAGCGAATTTTTTATATTGTTGATTTGTAGCAATCGCATTGAATTGCTTTATTAGAAGTCCCTGAAATGTACATTGTATTATGGTTACGTGTTATTAGTAGTTAAAATATCATAATAATAATTTTGTTAAATATAACATAGGCCAAAACAATAGGGATTTTTAACAAATAAAATGTTAGGAGATTTTCCACGTGCCGTTAAAATTAAAGATATGTGCGACAAAAGACAATATGGGCTAAATTGTTGTTAAAATGTAAAAGACATTTTAAGACGTTGCATGCCGACTGTTAAAATGAAGCGATATGTAAGCTTATTGTTCGGAAAGTGATGGCGGCGAGGTAACGTGTTTAGAAGGTTTCGGTTAGTCCGTCAGCAAGCTGTTTAGATTGTTAGTTATCGATTCATTCACCAAAATCTTACAACACTCACCACTAACTTCTTTGAGGATTACTGTAGTAATAATACTGAAAAGTTTATTAAGAAGGTCACAAATCTATGAGTGCGTATCTAGAATCATAGTCCAATGAGTATAAGTGCAGAGTGCTGTTAGTCAGCTAAGTTTTTAAATCAACAAAACATGCCAACTATTACACTCAACAGGCAATGTTATTTAGTGTCAAAAACGAAGATATTTTTGACCGCAGCTGTTCAGCTATTGTTTCACCATATCCGTTCATGAGTGAATTATGGTTGTGATGTATGCTACTAGAAAACCTACAGTATACCCTAAATGATGATGATCGACTTGGTCTGATGCAAGTATTGTACAAGGCGGACGGAGATTCGTTAAGACGGAGTTAGCGTTCGGTCTATCTACATTGTCAGTACTAGTGCTTTGAGATTGGAGGTGTATTAGAGAATTATTGGGACTAATTAATCTTCTTTCACCACAAATCTTTATGTAAGCCTTTTTTTAACCTTAGGCTTCCACCGAAAGCAAAATTGAGACCTGGACGGCGCTTGGCACGTATGCACAGGTCTTCACTCCGTAAGATGTTACTGCGCCTAACGTCCGTATACGATTCGAATAGATCTTCGGTTATTTCGGGCGTTCTCGGTATTTTAAGTCTAACTATATCCTCGTTTTCCACATAACCGTCACCTCCATTGCACACAGGTTTATTTTGATGTCTTACGTTTGCGGTTCTGCTGACGTTGCGTCTACCTGTCGCAAGTTCGTCAACGTTATCGCACTGTTTGTCTGAATTTTCAAAAATGGGATTTATGGCGAAGTTGGGGCTCGCGTTTCTGGGACTTAAAACGGCGCGAACGAGGTTCTGATGAAGGGAGGAGGCCTCGAGATCGCTCAACGAGCTGCTGGCACTTACAGGCGATGCGAACTCAGTTTCAAAATTGTCTAAACTGGTCGATTTGTTCATGGAGCTCGTTAAGGAGGAAGATTCACTGAAACTGTTCTTGTTGCGGCCGCCGGAAGATGTCTTTGCCTCTTTGATGTAATAATCTCTACCGTAACTAAAACAGAAATGAGAAAACCAATCAATGTTAGTCTACCTAGTCTACAATATTTTAGTATGTAGTGACAAACCTTACCGTTGGTATTGAGGACCTTCATCGGCCAATCCGTCCTTTGCAATTTTGGAACATGGACTGAGTGATCGTCTACCGTTCAAGCTGATGTTACCAGTACTAACACTAAGCGACGGTTTACCGTGACCTGCTTCGTTTGAATGTCCATTAATGGCTGCGTTTTCATTCGAAAGGTCGTCTGGTATTTCTATTTTATCATCGTCAAGGTTTTTATTTTTAGTAGTCAATGTGTCAAACAATGACGATGTGCTTTTTGCTGATAATCGCTTTTTAATTGCTTCTGGAGAATAAGGATTGTTCGGCATATCAACGTAATTTAACCATTTTATGCGTTCTCGGTGTGCTATTGATCCTGCAATTCAAATATATTCGTCAATGAACGTAATCGTAAGGTTACTTGAGCAGACAGTAATAAAAGAGATGAAAGAGATATATACCTGGTATTAAATCTTCCTCTTTTTCAATACTAAGAGTTGACTTTCTGTAATAAAAGATACAATGAGAATAATAGTTTACTTCATTACCAAAGTCATGTTATGTTGATAATACTTACTGGTGTGTTTCATCTTCAAAATGTTTTCTGCGCAAACTGTCTGCGTACCTCTGTACAGGTACAGATACTGTTTCTTCGTATTCACCCTCGCGTTCATGACGACTGAATGTGTTGTTGTTAGATTCTAAAATATTGAAAAACACTTTATACAATAGCTTATGCGATTTGTAATGCATAGATAAAAATTTATCAAACTAGTTTTCCGACTGTGGATTCGCCCGCGTGAACTAAATTTTAAGGGTTTTTAAAATTAGTAAATGAATTGACCAAAGAAAAATTTAATTCATATCTTTTCTATTTTGTAACGAAACCTTCTAATTCGACGCCAACACCCATCTAAGTAACGTTTTTTTAATATAATAAAAAGAAATGAACCAAGATTATCGCGATAAAAATTATCCTATGTTTTATTCCGGGTTAAATTCTATCCAAATCCGTTCGGTAATTTTTGTGTAACCTACATCCATCCATTCTTATAAACATTCGCGTTTATAATATTAGTAAGATAATTAATATTAGTTTATGATATTACCGTTACTATAGTTTTGCTCTTCGGCGATGGTAGTGTCTGGAATAGAGTTTGCAGTATTGTTCAGATCTTCAATATGTTCTTCAGCATTTCCATTAAGCTGGGTTCTATATATTTCTTTGTGTACTTTGAATTCTGCTTTAGATATTGGGCCACTATCTACACCAAGTATTAACATGGAGTCTTTATTATTTTCTGCATCATTACTTAAGTTCTCAGGAACCGCATCTTTACTTGCATCAACGTTGTCAGTAAATGTAGTATTGACAGCGTCTACTGTGTCTATGTTTTCTTCGCATTGCTTCTCTGTTTTTTCTAGACTGTCAGCTCCATCTATACTCATCAAACTATCCGGCTCGAAGTCCAATGTCTCGTCGACTTTCGGTTTTCCACCTATCACGTGCTTTGAATCTAGGACTCGTTTGATGTCACTTTTAAACTCAGCACTCTGTTCTTCGGCGTCGCTAGCATTGTCTGACAGGTCAGTTGTGTCTTCAGCATCTCGGTCGCCGATAAGAGCTCTGTAGTCAGTATTGGAATTGGGCACTAACATGGGAACTGGAACAGACTGTATAGTTTTAATTTTCTTCTTCTGGAACAGCCAGTTCTCTTCCCATGAACCGTCGGCCGCTTGGATGTCGCTGCTAGACACTTCGTCGAAGTCACGATCTTCATTGTCTGTAAAAGTAGTTACGGAGTTATTATTTACAAGTCGTATTTCATTGTTTTATGAAGTTGTATGATGTAAACAAGGCTATTATCCTTGTGGCAAGCTGTAAATGTACAAGTAATTGAGGTTGAAGTGATGTCCTCACCGGTGTGATGCACGATGTCTCCTCCGAACTCCGGGAAGGGCACTCGTCGGGGCAGCTCCGGCGCATCGTCTGTGGCCTCGCCGTCCTCCCAGTCAGAGACATCGACTTCTTCACGGAGCTTGAAATATGAAACAAAATTATCTTAATCTTGTTTACACGTTAACTTCATATATGTTACTAAGTTGTGGATATATGTTTTAGGTATAGTGTAGCTTATAATTGTACTTCACCGATTGAAGTCATAAAGTTCAATTAAATTTGTTTGTTTGGACGACGTTTCACATGAATCTAAGAATGTACCTACACCACTATAAATGCATAGATCGTGTATCGTATCTATAACATCGTAATAATTGTAATTGTGAAATATTTTAATTGTAATATGTATTGAAACTTCTAACTTATTATTTTTTATTATAATAATAGGATAAAGTTAATTTATCATAATTGTATTTATGAGAATAAATTATACTACGTTACTTAGATAATTACTTGTACCTACCGCCAAGTTCAGCTTGGGGTTATAAAAACAAAGTAATTACCTGCACCGTATCATAACTTTGTTCTAGAGCTAAATATAATTACATTGCGGATGCCTGAATTGACGGAAATGCCTACTATAAATTTAAAACTCATGTCTAAAGCATTCTTAAAGCAGTTAAGGATCTGAGGGAGACCCGAACCTAGCAGTGGGATAATTATTGCAATAAAACAAATGAAACGACCATATACTCACCGGAGGAGTGATGTCCCGTGCGCTGCGGGAGGGCAGCGAGCGGGGGGACGAGCGCTCGGAGGGGGAGGGGCTGGCGCTGGCCGAGTGGATGCCGCTGCTGCGCCCGCCCGACCCGCTCTCGGTCTGGTACCGTTCGATCACCTGCAACGACGAGGGCTGATCAACCTGAGATAGGCCAGGTTAGACAGGTGACTGAGGAGACCAAACCAGAAGTCACCTAGTCTATAGTCATGGACAAGGTACTTGGCAAGAATCTGAAAGAGACCGATGCGCAGAACAAAAAGCAGGGCAAAACTACTTCTGCGCATCTAATGTCTCTTTCTACGTCTTTCCAAGTTACTTGCCCACGACTATACCGTTCCAGTTTGCTGCTTCCTGTGTACCTATGACTAGTTTCATACAGTTATGTAGGTTAATTTTATGTTGGTGCATGCTGGTTGAATTGGTTATTAAATTAATATTTATTGCGACTAAGCTCGCAATTTTACGTCACGCATCATTCAACATTGACACGGGCTATCAGGTTAGGGGTGTTTTTTGCCTAATGACTGGTATATTGTTGGCATGATCGTCTGCTTTTTTCATGAAGGCGAGCAAGGAGTGGCGTCAGCAGTCCGTGTGATGTGGGCTCGATGTAAGTTGCGCAATTAATGGAATCGTCAGCGGCCGGTGGTAATCCCTACACGAGGTCCTCTCGCATTGCGAAGTTGTATTACTTTATTCATTGCGATGGTGTAATTTCTGCAGCTATTCTCCTTGTACTTTGGTTTTATACACTCAGACACGTTGCCGCTATTTTATGACATTTTATATCCATATTGAAATCGTACATTATTGAGAATGAATTTGGTATTCAGCTGTGAATGTGTTTGGAATAAAGACTGGAGTTTAGGACACTCTATCTATGACAATAGTTTGTTAAGTTAGATGCTCGTCCTAAAACTTTAATCTATCGCAAATCCTGTGGATTAGAATGGATCAGATAGTCACTATCAACCGGGCAACAGAAGTATACATTCATATTGTTGTTTGTTACGCCCTGTGGTTACGCCACTGCCGTTAGAACAGTGAAATGTATTTCATATGAAGGTCACGGACAGTATTGACGGTATCTTTAAATCCGGGGGGCATCGTCCGATAGCGGCGTTAGACCCGATTAGTAAACAAATAACATAGGCCTTTCATTAACATCCGATAAGCGATATCGACTGCAAAATTAAAACGGATCTGTAAGTTACCGGGGTACTGTGCCGTGATTTCTCCGATGCTGTGACCGGATATTGGGGTGCTGACGAAGCGGGTAATATACCCTACCATATTAGGTACCATTGGGATTAAATGAGTGGTACAGAGTCCCGCACCCTGATCTAACCCCGAATAATTCATATCCTTTTTTAATTGCATCCAGCAACGCAAACTAGGTATTTATAATTATTATTTATTTATCACCCACCACACATAAAATTTACGATGCGAACATATTAAAATATAAATAGATACTCAATAGAATTAATTGCCTCTTTATGTTCCGGCGACAAACGATCGTGACCGAGGGGAGCTAGGGGACGACAAGTGCCGCTCTTGGCCAGAACGTACACCGCCAGTGCAACAAATGAAAACATTATCACAAGAAAAATAGAAACCAGAACTTCTGTTTCACTGGGAAAGTAGCCGACGACGCCGCTGAAGAAATTATACATCTCCATGCGATTGTGATGGCTAGGGCGTCGTGATAGGGGCGGGAGTGGCGTGCACCGTGCGACAATGGGGAGCGCGGCGTTCGCACGGGCGGCGCGGGCGCCCGGGCCGATTTCCAACTGACGGCGTGACGCCTGCCGGCTCCAAATGCGTTTTAACGCGGTGCGACCGTTAGGGTTGAAACTAATTAAAAAATAATAATAGAAACAAAACTTTTTGTTTCATAAAAATCTGCTGATTTTAGAGAATACAGTTCGATCTAACTTTTTTACTATAACCTGAATTATCTTTTAAGTAACTGAAAGGTTTTCTATTTCATCAAGTTGTAAATATTTTTTAATTCCATTTATAGTGTAGGTACAGTTTTAAATAGGGAAACAATATTTTCGTTAAAACATGTAGAGCTAATATTATCGCGAATAACTACTTACATAATTATGATCTCAATAGGGTCAATAAAAGGTGATGTACTCAGTTATAACGGATCTAGGGAATTTACCTTCAATTTATATTTTATCACAAAATCAAGATTTCATCTTGACGCTAATCAATAAACCTTACATACCAGTGAACTATACTCGACAGCAAATAAACCGGGCCACCCGCCACCGTCACCCTAGAACTCTGACACAATTTTCTCAAAAAGTGTAAAACTTATAGCTGCCAAAGTTATATTTTCAGAAAGGGCATTTCATGACGATTGAAATGATTGAAAATTCATTGGGTTTAATAAATGTATTAACTGTTTATTATGCATTTTTCAATGAAGACTCATCTAGCTGGTGGCCCGGTTTATTTGCTGTCGAGTATATTTTCAGTACCTCATTTTTTACATTATTGCTTTTACCGGAATAAAAATGCTGATTGAGTTTTTGCAGATATGAGATAAGGAAAATTTTGTCGCGATGTAAATGCATAATGTAACAGTAGGGATTACCAGATTAGACAGCGCCGTACCAATATTTTTCCTCAAACGTTTCCCATTGAAACATAGTATAAAAGTTTTACATAGGCAATGCATCCTTTCTTTTCATTTTATAATTTTTCAAAGTCAGCATCTTTTTCACACCATAACTCTGATGATGTGAAACTGCATGAATATCGATTACAATGCGTATCGCCTAATCTACATGTTTTCGAAGCATATTGTCTTTGACATAACATTATACAAAAATATTACTTAAGAATAGACCTATCCACCCACCTGCTCATTATCAATTTCCCAGAAGCGTCCGCAAGCGACACACCCGGACATTGCGTTTTAGCCGTCACCTTATGCACATTCTCAAAAACATCTTGTAATATCCTAATATCACTCACCCAACTGACCACGTACAGAAACATCACAAACAGAGTCACCCACAACGTCAGCATGGTGGCAGTGCCAGACACCCATCACCGATCACCACACGAGCGATACGACATCAAGACATAATTATTGTGGAAATGAATTAAAACATACCATTTCTTTATAAGACGGTCCGGACCGGACCGGGCTTAGTTCGCTGGAGTGTTATCGCGATAAGGGATATCGCGAAGATACACCTTATCACCGATCGCCAGTACAGTGAAGATGTACCGGCCTGTACACACCGTGTTTTGCTTCCAGGAGTATCTGTTTCGGAATGATCTTATCCGTCGCGATGTGTCTCGTTTTAAACATATTGCGTGTGAGATAGAAGCTACTGCTCTTTGATACTCTAGAATTTATATCAGTGTCTGGGAATCGAGACGAATATTATTGTAAATGTGTTCGCAGTTCGCACGCTCATAGTCCTACATAAATGTATCTCGCGTCGCAGATATCTCGAAGATAAACGATAAAGTTTTGAGAACTTTACGTGTCATGTAACTGATTTCCTCGACCGAGAATCTAATTAAGGATCTTTCGTTTGTAAGCATACATGATTAGTTTTATTATTGAATTCTGACTTGGATAGTCTAAGTTAAACTTATTCCATATTCACAGTAACGAGCGATTAAATGGGAGACTTTCAGTCGTGTAAGAACTAAGAATACATCGCGAATCTGTCATGCCATATTACCATAATGTTCTCGTGGGTTGTGAAGTGGGTTATTATAGGGAAATCTTATTATAACGGAAACTCAAGTACGGTATTAGGACAGTTTATAGTTTGGTTATTATGTCGAAGATGATGGTAGTTGGTACGTATTTTATTAACGTTGCCGGTTGGTACTACAAATCACTTAAAAGCGTCAAAAATGATATTTTTTGGAGGAACAAAATAAGAAATAAAAAAGTGGTTTAGAAAAATATGGC